>JADDOH010018131.1:0-32093 GCA_016648135.1 Agrypnia vestita
GATATAAGTTACTGTAATGACAGTCCAAAGTTTTACAAAAAATAAGTCAGAAATATTGAAAAAAAATGCAAACTTTGATGTCGCATATCTCCTTAACTATTGATCATAATATATATTTTAACAATATTTTAATTATTATTAATTAATCATCCTTCTGCAGACAAAATCCAGTAACCGTGTTCTCAGAACACACCTACATATGAAAATATTTTTAGATCGGGACATATTTAGAGGAGGTCTTTAACCAGCAGTAAAGATACATGATGCTCTTCTTCCTTTTCTTCTTCTTTTATTAGATCCTTGATCTGTGTTGACAGGTCAGTCCTGGTCTTGTGACGAGGACGTCCAGCTCTCTCTCCATCTCTCTGGAGGTTGGTCATGATGACGATGCCGATGATGACAGTAAATATGCCATCAGCAGAGATATTCACAACACGCCGAGAGAGTAAATAATTGTGAGTTATCGAATCTTTCCAAATACTTCATCTGAAATTTGGCGGGAGCGTATTTTTCTTAATTCAATTCAATTCAATTCAATTCAATTCAATTCAATTTATTTCATGATAATATGTACATGACAAACAAAATGTTTAAGGCATACATATTAGGAAGTATATATCAAAAATGAAAATATTTAATAAATTAAAAATAACATAAAATCTGGTCAAAGGTGTAGGAGAATCCCGCTTCGGAAAACCCCCTCAGACACATGGAATATATCAATATCCAAAGCGATTTGTTCAGCATAGCTGTGGCTCTTCCAACAGGCATAACCATCGGCAGGTTGGTCCTGTATATTGGAATGTGAAACAATCTATGCTGACGATGTCTAGTGTAATTATCAGGAACATACAAACCAATGCTCTGCATAATTTCAGGATTATCGATCATACCGCGCAACAATCGATAAAAATGTGTAATCAAATACACATTCCTTCTAGTCTCTAAACTATTGTAGCCAAGCATACCCTGGAGAAACTCGGTTGGGTAAAGCCAAGGATAATGCCCGTACTCTCTCATGTCCGCCAAGATGTATTTGAGATGAATCATCGTGGTCCAGTGAGTCAGAGGTTGATGCCCAAATGAGTCATCTGACCGATGAATCATTTGGGCATGGTTTCAGATAGCGAAAGGCAAATATTTTCAAGATCTACAAAAAGTTATATTAATTAAGATAAATTATAGCTTCTTCCATGTGGGACTTCACATAGAAGAAGCAATTTATACAGGAAACGTGTATGGAGTCTCTACACAGTGGTCCAGGTTTTATGACGCTTGCTATCTGTAACCCATCAAAAATGACGGTACTTTGACATGTCTGTTCCTAAGGAGTAAGTATTTGTTTACTTTAATAAAAAAGGTTGTAAAAAATATATCTTAAAAAAATATCTTTAAAAAAGTTACGGACGTTACACCAAGTTACGTGGACGGACGGACAGACAAACAACGAAATTATCATAATTGGGATGAACTGATTCAAGTGACCACTTTACATAATTCAAAGTTTACCAATTCCATCGTATGAACGTCAAATTTAAAAAAAATTATTTATAACGGTGGCGTGCAGTAGATATTAACTTTGGCTATGCTGTGACCAACTATAAACCTATATTTAAAAAATATACGTATATACATAGTACGTTTCGCGATAAGGCGAACTATTTTAGGTAGGTAGGTACCCAGCTCACTAACTGTATTATGAATTTACCTATACATAGATTGCACCACCTAGGTAATCAATATATTTATTATTTTAGAGTTTATTTTTTAAATTGATTCAGCAACATTGTAGATTGACATTTTTTAAAATATTGATCGTATTATTTGTATAAATCTACTTATATTATTTGATTAATTACACCTACATGTTTCGGAAATACCTTTCTATCGTCAGGGTGTTATATATATGTCAAAATATCAAAATGAATAATGTCTTTTGTTTTTCTAAATTATTTGAAAAATTATTTTAAATATTATTGCTGAAGTTCTTGATTACTCGCAATTATTGAAAAAATTCTTTCCGAAACATGTAGGTGTAATCAAATAATATAAGTAGATTTATACAAATTATACAATCAATATTTTTAATTTTATAGTTTGCTTTTATACCTACTTGATCTATTTGTTGTATTTATCTTGTTGATATTCTTTAATTTTTGGTAATTTCATTCTTATATACTTAGATAACTATGTTATTTAAACACCTTGTATTTTACTTTAAGTAAAAGTCCAATTCAGTGCCATTTCCTATCAGAAGTCGGCGTCTTCCTACGCTTCTTTTGCCACTTATTTTCCCCTGAATGATGAGTTGGTTTAGACTATACATTGGTCGGACATTCTTATCTAGTTAGTCCACAGCACTTCTCGTTCTTTTTCCATACGTCAGAAGACTTCAACATCCAAAGGTCGCGGGTTCGAATCTCACTCCAGACCAGCAAGCTAGTCCTATTTTCATAGCACAAGCGTTTAGCTTAGTCTGAAAATAGTAAGAATACTGATGTGACACGTATTCCGTGTTCGCATCTTTATTAAAAAAAAAAAAAAAAATTACCCTATCTACCCATTAAATATGCGTCTATACAGCCAAAAACTTGATTAAAACTCTTATCTGGAGTGTGCTGATGTATGGCAGCGAAACATGGACCATCGGCCAGAGCATGTCCGGGAGGCTAGCGGCCTTTGAGATGTGGCGCTACAGGCGCATGGCGAGGATCCATTGGTCTGAACATATCCGAAACGACGAGGTGTTGAGCAGGGTGGGCGAAAAGAGGCGACTCCTGAACAGAATCGCCCAACAGCGAGCAAACCGGAGCAATAGCATCCGGATGCCTTACCCGGATGCCTTACAGCCGAGTAAGGCATCCGGGCCTGCTTTTAACCATCGTCGAGGGAAATGTTGAAGGCAACAATCGTAGAGGCCGCCCGAGATGAAGCTACGTAGACCAGATTATCGGAGATGTGCGCTGTAGCGCCTACCAAGAGATGAAGAGGCTGGCAGGTGACAGAGAGGAATGGAGAGGGCGAGTGCTTGTTGCAGACCAATCCTAGGATTGCGACCCATAAAAAAGAACCAAATCTCAAATTCCCCTGACTTTGCGGATTAGTTTTTGGTTTAGTGTCCATGTCTCCGCCCCATATAAGCGAATGGCGAAAATATAACATTGAACCACATTCTAAGTTGCAGGTTTAGGTCACGGTTATAAAATAACGGTCTCATTTTGAGAAACGCACTTCTTGCCATCTCTATTCGAGCTTTTAATTCTTGAGATGAATCCCAATTCTCATTCACCCATACACCTAAGTACTTGTATTGCGTGACTCTTTCTATTGGTTCGTTGTTAGAGTGTCACCAGTATAAATTGGCGTGTGAGGGAGGGCGTCTCTGTCGCGAAACAGAATTTGCGAGGGTGTTAATTTATTACACAATACATAATATACAGAGTGTCCAGTGACCGGTGTCGGAGCCTTTAATAGAAATTTGGTCGGGCAACACTAAAGAAATATTTAACTGTAATTTCGGATATTTTATACGCACCGTATGTATTACCGAGAAGCGAATCTCGACGTTTCGTTGGATGTTTATCCAACGTCATCAGGAGGACGACCTTTACCCGCGGAGGTGGAGGTCGGACTGATTATAGGTGCTGCTTTCTAGGGCGTAAATTGTATGCACATTGTTGTGGAGTGTTCTCTTCTTCTACAATAGAGGTCACAAGTGTGCAATATGTACTAGTTACGTCGGCGGATTTTACTGCGACTTCTCTCAAGGGTTGAATCAGTGTCGTTAGAACAGGGCGCCAAATACTTGATAGTTTGTAACTGTCATCTCTATTGAAATTGAGATGTTTGTATATTTCAATGGACTCCCTCACTAATCTGGGTAGAAGGTACGGTTCTGTTGATAAGATTTTTGCCTTGTCAACCCAGATTACCCGATTAGGATACAGAATACTCATATTTCTTGCACCATCTGCAAGGTGTTGCAAGACTGTTTTGGACATAATTCAGTGTATATTGGAAATCAAGATGTCACAACCGACGCGCAAGTACGAGATTGAACTGAATGACAGGGCGGAGGGTTACCGCCGGGTGCGGGCGGGGCGGGTTTCAGTTCCAAAGTCGCCGCACACCAATTTACGTTGGGCAAGCTCTGATAGTTATATTCTGTTCTCTAAATGACTGGACTTATTCTGTGGGCGAAAGGAACAAACGAATGAGTCAAAAAATGCAGTTTATAGGAGAGCCAAGCCAAAACGGTCATTTGCGATTGAATACAGTCGTTTGGTCACAAAACGTGGCCATTGGAGACTTAACGCTTGTTCAGACACAGCGGGAACCGTTCAGTTTCAGAATCGCGTTTCAAAACACGCGATTTGTGTCATCTGTTCACACAGCCGCGGTTAATAAGCGATTTGTGCGCGCGAAAATAAACGTCAGTTTGACAGTTCTGGTGCCGTTCTCCATCTTTGAATATCAGAGATATATTCGCTCATTACTTTGTTAACGACGGCCGTGTTCCATGGCAAGACACATAAATATCATTCTGTCAGTTCATTTTTGGTGAATAAATACCTACTTCTCTAAAATACTCTTTTTTCCCACCATTTCTAAATATCTCCACCAACTCCTGCCAAGCTTGGTTCTTGGCGTATTTGAGTAATCCTCACTATGAAGATCCCATATTACAGGTCTTTTCTCCACTTCATCAATAAAAAATTCAGTGTCAAAGCGATCCATAACCGTAGAAAAGAGAATATAATCCACGCGTGCTCCTGTTGTGACATGGAACCGTGCGGTGCCCGCAACGCGACTGAACGCTCTCGTAAGGCCCCATAGTAATAGGATCGTGCGGGCGCCGTGCGGGTCTATTTTCTAGCGGTTGGGTTGCGGGCACCGCAGCGGTTGACTAACCGCACGGTTGTGTGTGAACGATCACATACAAACCAAGGTAAATGAGACCCGCACGGATCTCATGCGATTCTGAAACGGCACGGTTCCCGCTGTGTATGAACAAGCGCTTAATGAATCCGCGCCCTAGGGTAGATTTTGCAATAAGATAATTGTTGTATGCGTTAAGGTTTAAGTTGGTTTAACGTTCTAATCTGAGTCTGCCTTTAAACTTGAGCGAAGTACTTTTGAGTCATTAAGCATACCGGTTATATTATATTCGTGCAAGGCATAGCTTCTCAAATATCTGTTATCTTTTAAATTACCTTCTTAATTATAATTAATGAATTTATTGACATGAATTATTACTATGTAACTATGGTTCTACATCATTTTATGATAAAGTAAAATAGTGCGCAAGGTAGAACAGAGTGTAAAGTTATATATAGCATAGAGAGATATGTATAATATAAAAAATAAATAAAATTAATTAATTGTTTAATTCTGGCGTCCATCTAGCGGTAGTATTACAAAGTAATTTGAACTACCGTATCAAAAAAGTGGATTGCTCTATGGAAAAAAATAAAAATTAATCAATTAATAAAAATGAGAATTACATATAAGGTCGATATATCCACGGAAATCTACAAGGCTCCTGTAGCTTAGTGGTCGGAGCACCGGCCCCGGAAAGGAGGTGACCCCGAATCTCGGTAGTAGCCAAAAATTTTTTTTTGGATTAGATTTTTCTGTATATCTTTCTAATTGATTAATTAATTTGGTTTTAAATGTGTAATATAGTTTATCATAGACAAAATTCTCGATATTCGGTATTGTACCGAGGACTGCTATCTGTTGTACGACAAACGGCGTTGCCCTTGGAACACTTGCGAAGTGATGTTGTGCCTAGTATAACTTGTTTATCTTCAACACGTAGCAATCTAGAATACAATTCCACTCTACGGTCACCGATCGAAAGGGTTGAACACAAATTTTAAGATTCAGAAATTTGTACATTTCTTCGGACCAAATTTAATCATGATTTCTTCATGAGAGTACTTAACATAATGAAGCTATTGTGTAGGAGGATTGTAAGTAATTTATATTGTCTCTACAAAATTATTTATTGTGTGTTAGATCCTCCTGAGTTATTAGAAATGATTACTTACAGAGTACCTGGGCAGTCTGTTTCGCGACAGACCGAGTTATTTTATTTTTTTATTTATTTATCTTAATAATTTAGTTCCTCACATAAAATGTTGTACGGGCTAATACATGATTTTACTTGGACATATTGCATTCCATCTAATCATTTAAAAGTTTTTATAATATAATTTTTGCACAAGTTTTAGGCAGGCTATCGTAGATTTTTATACCTTTATACATCATAAAATTTTGTGAGGTGTTTTTCTTTTTCTTTGGTAGTCTTATGTTGTCGCTTCCTCTTGTGTTGTAGGAATGATTGTTTTGTGTAGGTATCCAGCGCACTAACTGTATTTTGAATTCGCCAATACATAGATTGCACCGCCTAGGTAATCAATACAGCTCTGTTGATATATTTAATGCTCGTACACAACACACATCCAAAAGACAAAACTACTCATTTTCTAATTTATAGTTTTGTGTATATGTGATATATTATTTGTTGTAGTTAAGTTGCTTGTATTTTCGATTTTTTTTAAATTAATATCTTCTTTTGTGTCTCCTGTTTATACATATATATATTTTTCCTTCTTACTACTGTTTACACATTACTTACTGAATTTTCTTATGACTTTTTGTATTTATATTGTTAATATTTTTCATTTTTTGTAATTCTATTTCTGTGTACCTACTTAATAATAATTTTGTTGTATGTTCATCCGTTCGCCTGTCTACCAGTCTGTCTGTCTTTCACTTCGTGTAACGTTCGTAATTTCTTTTGAATTCACGGCTGAAAAACGAAATTAAACGCCCGGAGACGGGGCTCGAACCTCGGGCCAGCAAACCCGATTGTTTTTTTTAAAATTTATGTTCCTCAATTTTTTTATGTATCTAATATGTAAATATAAAAGATTAGTATTAAAAAAAATTCTAATAATAAAAATATATATATATTATAATATATGTCGACTATATATATAATTTATATATAGCACTAATATCTATATCTATATATATATTCTATATATATATATATATATATAATTCTATTGTTACGATTGCCGAAATAGCTCCTGTCAAGAGCCAGCAGGTCTGACGTCACATCCGAACGCCGACAGTTTGAGGGCCGCCGCAATAGAGAAATGCGCTCTCGTGAGAAGAAAGTTAACGCGATTGGAACAGAAAACAGCTGACTCCATTACCGACCGCGTCACGCGCCTCCCATGCAGAGCAAAAGCCTTGCGCGGCTCTTGGTGTGAATTTCATCGATCAATACATTGTATCGATCTCGACAGAGAACTCAAACACGGAATATGTCAAAACGAACAATCAAAAAAATATATTTTTAGGGCACGCTTTTATTTTATATTCAATGCTAATTTAGTCCCATACACAGAACACTGAAATATATGTGTGGACATGGACTAACAGATACTCTGGTCCCACGTGTGGCTCTACTACGTTTGACTTGTTTAAAATAATTAGAATAATATAATAATTAGAATAATATAATATATAGTAATTATCTCAAATGTGTTTAAAATTGGGTTTTTGGGACACCTTAATTCACTACATAAGAACCTGAAGTTCACCATGGAGATAGAGAAAGACAACGTGCTGCCTTTTCTTGATGTTGAAATAAAAAAGAAAGCCGATGGGAGTTTCGGACACAGAGTTTATAGGAAGCCTACACATACCAACCGTTATCTACATGCGAACTCCCACCATCATCCTGCTCAAAAAAGAGGTCTCATCAACACTTTGGCCACGAGGGCCAAAAGGATATGCCAAGATGAATATCTACAGGAGGAAATGATAACACTCAGCGACGCACTGGAAGGCAATGGTTACCAGAAGCGACAGATACAACGCGTCATAAGTACGAGGTCTGTTCGCCCTGAAAAACATACAGAACCTGAGTGCAAAGGCATCGCCTTTCTGCCCTTTGTCCAAAGCGTTACAGACAGAATTGCCAGAGCTCTCAAGAAAAGAGACATTAAGACAGTTTTTGGTGCCAACTTCAAAATTAAAGATATGTTGAGATCAGCAAAGGATCGAGATCGCTTAGAAACGGACGGTGTGTATAGACTCGATTGTCAAGACTGCGATAAAGTATACGTGGGGCAAACGGCGCGTACCATTTCCAAAAGGGTCAACGAGCACAAACGGGCATGCAAACTCGGTCATCCAGAAAAATCAGCACTGGCTGAGCATTTTCTGGATACCGGCCATCATTTTGCATTCGAACCGAAAATCCTTGGAAAGCCTAAGAGTCACCATGCGCGTCTTATCAAGGAAGCACTAGAAATCTACAAGCATCCGATAAACATTAATAGAGATGATGGTCTCAAATTAAAAACATCTTGGTATCCGGCGCTTCAAAGTCATTCTCGTCGCAGACTCCGCAGAGATAGTGATCAGACAACAGATGAATCATACATACAACACAATACAAACACATCATGACTTCGGCACGGTATTGCAAGCTGATACTTAACCACAACACCAACATTCAAGACAACACATCAGCCCTGATGATGGACCCTGCAATGGGATCCGAAACGTCGGCCCGAAAGGTCGTAACAACACGGCATAATACCCCAGTAAACACAAACTTGAAGATAAATCTTATAAACAAGTCGATTATATGTGGTATATCCACTATTTTTTAATGTCCCAACAAGCCGAAATAGCTGTCACATTCACTATAATGCTTAACATGCAATACGAATATATATAATATTAAAAAAAAATTAATTCATTTTAAATATCATAAAAAATAACGAATAATAATTTTTACACAGTTTAAATAAAATACGTTTTATAATAAACCAAAAATTAATAAAATAAAACATAATTATAAAAAAGATAAATGAACAAAATTTATGTATAAACAAGGTTTAATTTAAAAGTAAACAGTAAAAATTAATATCTCTAACAAAATAATGATAATTCATATAGACCTTGTCAATGAATTAATAATCATTAATGTGATTCATGTCACATGTCTAAGAAAGTCTAAAAAAAAAGTTAATTTCATATGATAATATGCATGATTTTTTTTGATATTTATACCTTATATTAAATTAAATAAAAAAATATAATAAAATATGTTCTTTCCTTCTTATACCTCATTATTCTATTTATTTATACTCCATTATTATTTGAGTCATCTGGTAGCATTAGTGACGGACATTCTTACGTAGAGAATAACACTTTTTTTGTGCCTCATTTTATACACCTCATCATTATTTGTGACATCGTTACATAGATAGTAATATATTTTGATTAATGATTAACACCAATGACGCACCTATTGGTTATAATTTTCATTAAATTTAAACAGAAAGAAGTGTACATTAACAAGGGGGTACTTTGCGGAGTTTAGGGAAAAGTAGATTGGAGTAAGTGTTGGTGGGTATATTCAATTAAGACTGGGAGTTTTTAAAAAAAATATATTATTGTGGACAGTTTTTTTTTTACCTCGCTTGTTGTGTGCGAG
Source organism: Agrypnia vestita (assembly GCA_016648135.1). Classification (NCBI taxonomy): domain Eukaryota; kingdom Metazoa; phylum Arthropoda; class Insecta; order Trichoptera; family Phryganeidae; genus Agrypnia; species Agrypnia vestita. The sequence goes on from JADDOH010018131.1 coordinate 9,530, forward strand.
GTTTCGTAATAGATATCACCATGATTATATATTTACCGTAATTATATAATATTTATTTATACATTCATCATTATGTACATCTACGTCTGTTTCGTGACCGCCGGGCACCGGCCGCGAAATGATTTTGATTGGTCGAAATATCATCGAAGCTCATCGACTCAAAGTACATTGTTATGCGGATGATTACCAAGTCTACCAACATTGTCATCCAAGCGAAGCTTATGCCTTGAAGGTCAAAATGGCAATTTGTATTGGGGATATTGGAAGGTGGATGCCTTCGAATAGATTGACGCTGAATCCTGAACAAACTGAGATAATGTTGGACAGCAACTTCAAGGAGAGTACATCTTTTGGATGACACGCCGATGATTCTGCCAACGACGGGCATCATAATCAAACCCTCGTCACAGGTAAAGCTCCTGGGAATCGACGTAGAGAAAGCCTTAGAAATCAGATTAACAAAGCTGTCAGTATCTTCAAGTTTGTGTTTACTAGGGTACTATACCGTGTTGTTACGACCTTTCGGGCCGACGTTTCGGATCCCATTGCAGGGTCCATCATCAGGACTAATGTGTTGCTGTGAGTGTTGGTGTTGTGGTTAAGTATCGGCTTGCAATACCGTGCCGAAGTTATGATGTGTTGTACTGTGTTGTGTGCACATCATGACAACACATCATGATTTTGGCATGGTATTGCAAGCCGATATTTAACCACAACACCAACACTCACATCAACACATCAGCCCTGATGATGGACCTTACAATGGGATCCGAAACGTCGGCCCAAAAGGTAGTAACAACACGGCATAATACCACAGTAAACACAAACTTGAGATTCTGAGTGGCCGTGAAAACCTAAGAATATACTTAAAGCTGTCAGTGCTGGTTTCTATGGCTTAAGACAGATCAAGTCTGTGAGAAGATGCCTTCCCCCAGACGCAGCAGTCACTAATTAGTGCTTACGTCATCTCATGGCTGGACTATTGTAACTCAATATATGCAGGACAGCCTAGGACTCAACTCCATAGACTTCATTCGGTGACGAATCCTGCGGCGAGGCTTATATTTAAGGCATCAAAGTTCTCGCGGATATCCTCAATGCTGAAGCAGCTACATTGGCTTCGCCTGCCGGGGCGGATAAATTTCAAACTCTCTCTGAGGGAGTACAAAAGTCTTCAAAGAAAATCACCACAATATTTGATCGACCTCTGTATCCCAGACAATATCACTGGAAGACGGCTCACACTAAATCGGAGGCACTCTGCAGGCTGGTAGTACCAAGGAGACCTGGAGCCACTAAGTTTGCGGAACGTGCTTTCAGCTTTGTGGGCCCAGCTATGTGGAATCAGCTGCCTCCAGTGCTGCGATCTATGGAGAACCAGGAACTCTTCAAGAAGAGTCTAAAAACTCATTTTTTCGGGATGTCGCACCTGTAAAGCGCCCTTGAAGCGTCTCTTACGCAAAAACGGCGCTATATAATTAACATAAACATAAATATGAAACTGACATCCGACGTATTCTGCGCCAGCCGTTAGCCAGGATTTAAAACTTTTGAAAAATCCACCCAGTGACAGTTGGAAAGCGTGTGTGCGGTGTCCTTTTCTTTTGAGAATTGACATTATTTTTCGTGAGGTATCCGAATCCATCGTAGGCACTTCAGTTCACATCAGCCTTTCGGAATAGACACATCGATCTTTTCTGGATTCGACGAAGCCGGTAGAATTGGAGATTGAATCCGCACTCGACATACGAGGAAAAAGCCATAAGTACAATTTGGGTACTGTTTAATGTAAGTACAAGACAGGCAAGGAAAATATATCTCTCCTAATCCGTGACGTGACAATACTATAGAAACTAGCTGTAACCCGTCAAAAATTGGTTTGCGTCTTTGCTAAGCCCTAGTAGACAACAATACATTTGAATTAGTAAAAAAAATAAGAGAAAACCAACATGAACATGACCATTGTACAAGAAAAAAGATTAAATAAGATTGCCATTCAGAAAGAAAAAAAGATCGCAAACTTCTGTGAAGTACAGTGGGATGAAGTTGTATGTGAGTCTGCCAGAAGATATTAGAGACGAAAAAAATATGAAAATTTTTAAGAAAAAACTAAAAAAGTTTGATATGTACTTTTGATTAGAAATTTGATATACTGATTTTTATAATGTATATATTAGGAAATATAAATGTTATTATATTACCTATTTATAAAATTAAAAAAAAAAGGATTTTTGGCGGTCTACGGAGAGGCGGGAGCGGCCGGTTCGGGTGTGGTGGCCCGGAGTTCAAGCCCCGAGTTTCCGGTCGTTTAATTTGGTTTTTTAAGTGAATTAGAATGAAATTACGGAGGTTACACGAAGTTACGAACGGACGGACAGACAACGAATTTATTATGTTTGATGATATTTTTCGTTAACCACACATACTTATCTTATTTGGAAAACTACTGTTAGACTAATGTATTAATTTATATAATGTATTTATCTAATTATCTTATTTGGAAAACTACTGCTAGACTAATGTATTAATTTATATAATGTATTTATCTAATTTAACTTTTTATTGTATTAATTTAATTAAAATATTTGTATTGTATCAATCTAATTTAAACTTTTATAATGTACTAATTTACTTGAACTTTAAATCATTAATTAATTATATATACTAATGAGTACCTATATTCGAATATTGTGTTTTAAAATGAAATATATAACTTGCCCTAAAACGGGCCAGCCTAGTTGGGTAGTTACATATTTTATCATATGATTGTATGATAAATTATTATTGTATAATCATATTTGTAATGCAATTTAATGTAATGCTATGTTAAATAAATAAATAAATAAATAAATAAATAAATAAATAAATAAATAAATAAATAAATAAATAAATAAATAAATAAATAAATAAATAAATAAATAAATAAATAAACAAATAAATAAATAAATAAAAATAATAGTTATTGATACAGTACCACGTCTGAAAGGCGATTAACTTGAAATCTTTTTCGACATCACAAAGACGTTTTTTGTCTCCTGTCGAATCAACGACCTCCAGATCTGTTGAACAGCTCATGTCTCAGAGTTCACTCTTTTTCACGGTCGATTACGTGGCACAGAACGGACATTGTACACAGAGGATTATTATATTCCGATTAACGATTAATACCAATGATAAGCGCGATAAAGTATTGGATGCAGTTATTATTTAAAATTTTTGTTAAACTGAAATATGCAAGAAATCAACATATTTAGAAAAAAATCTAATTCAGAGCATTTTATTAAAAAAAGCATAAATTTAATGTTTTCATTTTTTTAATAACAATTTTGAGAGCATTCTAATTTTGAAAACGGAATTAGATCTGCTATTGGATAGGAAGTTACTGACGGACATTCGAAATTATTTTATGTTGGGGTAGTCCGTGGTTCCATATCAGAATATACGATTACTAGCTGAAACCCGTCAAAAATGACGGTACTTTTACACGATGGTTCCTAAAGAATATATATTTATTTATTTATAAAAAAAGAAGAATTTTTTATCATATAAAGAAGCTACGGACAGATAACCAAATTACTATAATTAGCATTTGAATATACATTGAATAATTTCGTTGTCTGTCCATCCGTCCGTCTGTCTGTCTGTCTGTTTGCCTGTCCGTCCATAACTTCGTGTAACGCCCGTAATTTCGTTCGAATTCACGGCTAAAAAAAAACAAATTAAACGGCCGGAGATGGGGCCGCCTCTCCGTGGACTGCCAAATCGATACTATAAATATATACTACGGCTTAGCCAAGACGCGAGAAGATGTTCCGTCATTTTTTACAGATTACAGCTAGTTAATTTTTTTTTGACAATAAATTTGGAATTTTTCACAGTCGATAACAGTGTACAGAAAGCGCCTTGCCGTTCTTCTCTTTATCCTCATTTTAGGGTAATCTTACCTCGCACTAAAACAATGAAGATTTGGTTTAACACTCACCTGTCAGAGATGAAGAGATTACAACATCAACCAACCGTTGCAACAGGTGTCTCCTGGAAGGTTATTGAAATTAGGACTTCCCCGGCCACATTACCAGGGCTGGATGAAAAAAAATCAGCATATATTCAAGTCCTTCAAAAATCAGGCCCGCTTAAATAAGATTTTTTTTTTTAAAACACTACAGACTACACTTAGAGGTACGTTTTCAATGTAGGTTCAACATCTTTGTAAAATATAATATTAGGTGTTAACATAAATTGTGTTCCTTCTTTTCGATATTAAGAGGACAAGAAGGCACAATAAAAAAGTAACCCATAAAAACCAAGTTTTATTATACTCCCTTTCTTTGTAAAATGTAACAATAATTAAAGGCGAATTAAAACATATAACATTAAACTAAACTTACAGAAATTCAATATATTTCTAAAATGTCAGATGTTTTGAGATGTCTAAATTTTGATAGATTCAATTATCATCAATATCGTACCTTATGAATTTCCAGCGTCAAATGATTTAGTCAGAATCAGATTTGAGTAATGTAGAATTCTTCAAAACTAAGCAGAAATCTAAAATAAATAAATTATTATTTGATTTTTTCCCAAAAAACCTAATTTTGCTGTCATCTGTGAACCAACTGTTTTGTAAATTTTCGAAATTCGTAGTGATGTACCTATTATACCGACAGAGTCATTCAAATTTAGAAAATATTCCGCGACGTTATCGGGCCGTCGCGCCGTTGCTAATCAAACTTTTCTAATGATTCCAATTTGAAAAAACCAATAAAATTTCTAAAAATCCGAAATTATACTATAATTATTTTTTTTAACGAAAATTTGATAGATCTTCTTGATTGTCGCCACGAGTCTGCTTGCCAAGTTTCAGCTCGATTGGATCACGGGAAAAGGGTCAAAAATCAATCCAAAGTTTATGTTGACGGCAAGCAAGCAGACGCCACGAGTTAATATAAAGGGAGTAAAAAAGACTATAATATATATAAAGTGGAGTATGAAATAAATGGCAGCAATATCAAAAAAAATAAATTAAATGCAGTCACCGAGGACTTTTGATTTAAGATGTACTGAATTTGACTAGATTGTATGTATCTTACCCATCCAAAATCATGTTTTCTATAAATTTATAGGCTAAGTTTCCTATAACATATCGAATTCAGTGTAATCTTCGATGACTGCATTATTTTTTTTTTTGGATTTTGCTGTCTTTGCTTTTACACCCCACAAATAATGTATTCTTTTAAATTTTTTACAACGTTTTCGATGCCTCTACGATAAAAACCATCCAATCTTGAATCGAAGAATTTGTCAATCGAATCAATCGAACGAGGTGTCGAAAGTCCTCACTTTTGTCTACTTGATATTGTATTTTAAAGGTCTGTCATTAAATACGACATTAAATTTAACGCAATTTCTCGTAAAGAAATAAATATTCTTTGAACTTAAAAAATATGAAGTATGTAAAAAAATACACTACTTATCCCCGATAACAATAAAGTGTTACCCAGCGACAATTGGGTGTAATTATCGCTGGGTAAATTGCGAAATAGTGTGAATTCGATTGTTAAGTGACTTTATCAATTTAATAAAATATTAAATCATTAATGAATGAATTGCTAATTAATTTCCAGTGTTTTCATTTGTCTCCCAAGGCCACGACCGGTGACAAAATTAATTACCGTAAACGCCCAACAAAAATTCCAAATATTTTTATTCTTTAAATTATTTATTTAATAGATAAATACCTTTTTTAATAATAATTATAGTTAACAGTTTTCACATGGTATTTCTCTTCTACATGAGTAATATTACTCATGAGTAGGAGAGGAGTATTATTATATGTAAAATATATTTAATAGTATGTTAGTATATGCTATGTAGGTATATATAAGAAAATAAACTAATATGAAATAAAAGAATAATGCAGAAATGTGCGACAAGAGTAAAAAATAAAGTAACAATAAGCATAAAACATAAAACAGTGTGCAATTAATAATTTAAAATGAATATAGAAAGAGAGTGAATATAATAATATTATATAAATTGCATAAAACGGCTCTATCCCTGTGATGCATTTATAATTTATCTGAATTCAAGACACTATTCGGTCTCTCTTGGGCCCAGAGAGACAGAGACCTGGTCCACAGTCCGACCCTGATCGTTCCAATACTCTTACCGATAGTCGCTTGACATTATCACGAAGTGCCGAACCGGGCAGGCCATGCGGCTCGACTGCTGCATGAGCCAGTAGGCTTCGGTGTCTTCGAGGAGAAAGGCATCTGGCTCCAGACACCAGTTTAAAAAATCGCGGTGAAAACTAAAACACGATATACAGCGACAATGTAAAATTTTGTTAAAAATTAATATAAAATCATAATTTCGTATCATTTCTCGTTTTGTTGTTGTCCAATTTTCCAATTCAAAATTTAACGATGACACTTCGTGCAGTGATTATTTTAGATTGTAAAAAGATGTTTAAAAATTGTGTTAGCAACATGTGTGTCTTCATTTTTATTTTTGTTGTTGTTTTGCGTGCGAACTGCGTTGCGGCAGACGGTGAGATCGTGTTTGAAGATGATAAAAACAACACCAGGACAGATCTGACCGTCGCCGAGCCGCGTTACTACGATTCGAGGCCTCTGGAGCAGCAGAACCGCTGGACGCTCGTCAGCAAGACGCCGACGATACCCATCAACGGAGGCGGCTTCCACAACAAGAGGGTGCAGTACTACGAGGACGCTCCCAACCAAAACGGATTCAACACCAACAGAAAAAAGTACTACATAAGCGCAAACAGAAAACCCTTCGACGACAGATTCGACGATAAGCTGGTGATCAAACTCAGGCCAGAGAGCGCGGTCAAAGTCGGCCTGAATAAGGCAGGTAACGAAACCGAAGAAAGCGGCTTCAGTGACGATAAGGTGGAGCTGAGCGGCTTCGATGACCAGAAATTCGGAGCGGAAGTCGCCGCAGATAAGAAACCGCCCAAGGCCGCAGTGAAGCCGGTCAAGTTTCATCCGAACGTCGCGCTCGAAGGACCGGGAGGCGCCAACGCCACGGTCGACAGGATCAAGTCGAAGCTGCCGAGCTACTACGTGCAGGATGACCAGGACAAGACCGGAAGCGGGGACCGGAAGCCGCCCGGCGGCGGAAAGCGGAAGCCCAAGCCGAAGCCGGATGTTGGGCAGTTCTACGACGATGTTCCGCTGAAGTCGAAATTTTTCGAAGATCTGGGATGTGAGTATTTTTTGAAATATTATTTTTCCGTTGTGGTTTATACCTAATCAAGATTTATTTTTATTTTTTATTTATTTAATGTTCATGGAAGACCAACAGAACAACAAAGAAGCATAGAAAACATTGATATAATATAGATGGCCAATTACAGGTCTCCACATTTAGATATACGTTAGTAATGATAAATATTTATGAATTAAACTAAGGCATATTAAAAATTATATAAAAAGAAAGAATAAAAAAATTAAACCAAAGAAAAAGCAACCTAATTATTAACAGAAAAACATAGGCATGTTAAAAATAATACAAAGAGAAAAAGAGACTTAATTATTAAGTAGGAAAAAAATTCTGCACTCAAAATTTTTCTTAGAACTTAGGCATGTTAAGAATTATATTAAAAGAAAGAATAAAAAATTTAAACAAAAGAAAAAGAGACTTAATTATTAGCAGAAAAACATAGGCATGTTGAAAATAATACAGAAAGAATGAACAAGAGAAAAAGAGACATTATTATTACGTAGAAAAAAATTCAGCATGTATTATAGATTGTTTGTTATGGGTTATTTATACGGCGAAGTAGTTATTTTTTTATTTTATATACATTGGTGCGATACAGTACATGCATAAAAGCTTTTCAGATTACAACGAATAAGTTACAGAATATTTGCAAATAAGACGAACCACACAATTTAAGTATTTTAAATTTAGCAAAATTATGTATTATAATTTTTAATGTATAAACATGGTGACTTATAAAATACAATATTTTTCATTATTCATAGCTCGCTTGGATGGTGTGTCAGTTAATGAATGTGTTATGATGAATTTCCGTGTGTAGGGTGGACTTGGTGAGGTTAGAATGGAGGATAATGTAATGAAGATTAATTAAGGTAGATAATTAAGGTAGATTAAGATATTCAATTTCATTTCACTATTTCTTTTTAATACAAAATTTTCATTAAAAACATAAATTTAATTCGTAAATGTTATAAATAAGTAAGAAATATGCGAGTATAAACAACATATAAAATCATTCATATCAAAGGTGTAAGAGAATCTTGATCCAGAAAAACCCTCTCAGAGACATGGAACAGATCAATGTCCAGAGTGATATTGTTCAGCATGGCAGTAGCTCTTCCAACAGGCGTAACAACGGCAGGTTGGTCCTGTATATTGGAATGTGAAATAATCTAAGCAGACGTTGTCTAAGGTAATTATCAGGAACGAACAAATCAATGCTCTGCATAATTTCTGGATTATCGATCATACCGCGCAACAATGGATAAAAATACGTAATCAAATACACATTCCTTCTAGTCTTTAAACTTTTGTAGCCAAGCATACCCTGGAGGAACTCGGTTGGGTAGAGCCAAGCCCTACTCTCTCATGTAGAGATAAGATAGATATAAGGAAGTCTTTGAGAGTTTACTGAACTTATGACTTATATGGCTAGCTTGATTATACCTATATATTTTGATTAATGACAATTTTTTTGGGGACAAAAATCCAATAGTTTTGTCATTGTAAATTTGAAAATTCTCAATAATATTGCGTTTTATGTATATTAAAAATGTTATAATATCCGATACATTGCACTCTTTTAAAAAAAAGGCTATTGGAGTTGAGTGTCATGTTTTTGTAAATATTCAGTTTTGCCACCTATCACAGATCAACTTACGTGACTTTTAACTATTGTTTTGCAATGAAAAGTGATACATTTTCTTTAAGGTTATTTATTGCAAGAATATCCCTTTTGAAATGTATTTTTTAATAAAAGAAATAAGAAAACAATAATGATATTATGTCATTTTGATATACAGAGATGTTACTTTTAGGTCGGTGCCACACCGCGCATATCTTCCGTCGCATAAAATCGGCGAGGTTAATGGATCGACCTAACATCCGCGTAGTGCGTTTGATAAGCGCATATTGTATGGAAAAAAATTTAGCGGCGTTCCACGACCGAGTGTCACACAGCAACATGAAACAACTAAGATATTTTCTTCTTCTTCTTCAGTCTTCACGTCTCCACTGCTGGATACAGGCCTCTTCCATATCCTTCCATTCTTCCCTGTTATTTGCTTCTTGTAGCCATTTCTTCACCCTGACAGCGGCCACATCGTCGGCCCATCTCTTTCGAGGTCTTCCAACGCCTCTTTTATCCTCCTAAGGTCTCCAATCCAACTCTGGGAGTCCATCTTATAGCATCCTGCCTTGCAACATGCCCTTTCCATTGCTATTTAGCTTAGCTACACGATACATATCCACTACTGTAGTTCTGCCCCTAATTTTATCATTTCTTATCTCTTAGGCTTATACAAATGTATAGTTGCGTGCATTTGAGCTTTTCTACACTTTCCTTTGTAAGGGCCATAGTCTCCACTCCATACGCCATCACTGGCAGTATGCATGATTCAAAAGCTTTTTTAGGCTAATTGGGATCTTTTTATTCTCGAATATATATGTGAGTTTGCCAAAAGCAGACCAGCTCATTCCTATTCGTCTTGCAATCAGATACTAATCTCAAATAACTGTACCGAAAATAAACGGTTACAATAACGGTTTGGCCATCACTAGTTGCATCTGAATGATCTACGTAGTAATTAAAAGAGGAGACCCGAAAGTTTCTAATCCAAAATCGCTCACAGTTTTACTAATTTCGGGTCAATTGAGAGTAAAATGTCTACTATGCAGTACAAGGTTTCTACACTTTCCTTTGTAAGGATCGTCGTCTCCACTCCATTCGTCATCACTGGCAGAATGGAGCATCATGCTTTAGTTAATGGTACATAGCCAGACTAGTTGGACAGCAATTTCGCCATCAAGTTCATGAGAAATTAGGCAATATACAGTTCTTCACATCCGGTCAAATTCATGACTTCTCTCTGGGGAAACCGCATGACTCCGTGGGAATTTTGGGTTATGTAAGATGTAAGTATCCGTATGTTAGTTAAGAGGTTAGTCATGGTACGAGACAAGTTTCGGAATAAATAAACCCGAAATACTATGGTCAGAAGAACACTTTCTCTAATCTCGCGTGTGATTGATGAATTCGGCCATGACATATGACGTCAGAAAAAATATCAGATCTTGCATCTCATCACTCAGAGAAGAGTGGTAGAACAACTTAAAACAATGTTTTTGGAATTTTTTTGCGTAAATTTGTGAAAATACATATTAAATTATATAAAAAAATGATAATTCTTTACTTTGACAATTTATTTATAGCAATTGGATCGTTTTCGATGATAACGCATCATCTTCAGTAATATTAATTATTCTTAACTTAAGACTAGAGGACTTGGGGAGTGGGGGAGGTTGGATTCGGATAGGTGTATGGGAGTGGTCACTATGCGCAGAATAGGGAACGTAATAGAAGTTAAGAATGTTCTTAGATTTTCACGGCCACTAAGAATCTTCAAGTTTGTGTTTTCTGGGGTATTATGCCGTGTTGTTACGACCTTTCGGGCCGACGTTTCGGATCCCATTGCAGGGTCCATCATCAGGGCTAGTAATAGAAGTTGTTTGACGCCCACACACCCACCCGACTCTAACCTCCCTCCTCCCTTCTCATTTCACCCTTTAATCTTTAGTTTAATGTTAGTAATATTATTGAAAATGATGCGTTAACATCGATAACATTCCAATTATTATAAATAAATAATAATTTAACTATTACCAATTAATTAAATAACTAAATTTCGCCGTTTCCTCGCAAAAATATGCAGAGAGGATAAAATGCTAGATTTTTCTATGCATGTAATATTTTTTAAGCTTTTAACAAGCCTATCCTCCAATATTTATTGTACTTGATCGTGCCGGGTCTTTCGCGGACGCCTCCTGTTCCTGCTGCCTTCAACACTTGCCTTGTATATTTTCTACCACGCCACAGTCAGCATTACATTCACTTTTCACTTGTTCATTCCTCATTCTATCGACTAAAGATTTTCTGCGCATGTGTGTGATGCATGATTTATTACGAAATAGTATTATTTAAGTTTAATTCATTAAGTGACTTTGAATATTGAATAATTAATTAATCATATACATTAATCATATATCTGATATACGAGTATATGAAGAGTATCGTCTTACGGTGAGGCAGATACTAAAAACTCTTCCCCCTCCCTGATCATGGATATTATATACATCACGAGCCCCTTTATGTCTATGTTAAAGTTAAATTTGGAACAATCGGTTAAATGATGTTTTATCTGTCATTGTCGAATCGATTTATCTATGGTTATGTCCTATTTGTGTTATCCTTTAATTGTGGGAGACATTTAACTATTTTTTTTATTTTATGTATTTCATCTTATCAAGCGATTGTGTCTCCCTGTTGGATGACCGAATTAAATAAAAAAAATAAAAAATAACGATATAAAATAAAATGTTTGGATATGGGAGGTAATCTCCGAAACTATTCATACGATTTCAAAACTTTTTCGCAAATATTTAGAATGGACTTTTAGGGTGGACTATATATATTCGGTTAAAATAAAAGGGCTTTTCGTGATGTCCTATTTTACAATAAAAGTCGACGAAAAAATGGTCGAGCGATGTGTTTTTTACGAACGCCGCCTTAACAGTAGAAATAAATACGTTCTATAGAGAAATTGTAGAGCTAAAAAAGTTCTATAAAAAATTCATAACAATATACGTCTATATATTAAGTTTGATACAGAAATTGATGAAATATGACTAAAAGTTACTGAAAATCTACGCGTGCGAAGCGAAAATTAATCGCTAATTAATTTACAGTATTTTCATATCAAATATTCTTTTTTTTTTCTATTGGGACAAAATAGTGCGCCACTGTGGTTCTTGGATACTCCTCAATTTATGTTTCGTTCTTGTATTACCACTTGAGTCCCGGACGAAATTTCTCTATTCGCGATATTAACTCATCAGCGGGTACGTATGCACATAACAAGCGAGAGGCCAACGTCAGACTCGTCTCTGTATAAATATCTAAAGTGGGCCACTTTCCTCTCAAACACAGCGCGAGCCGACCGCCGCAGAGAGACACTCAAACGGCCGAGATTAAACTGTCGCAACCCGGCACTTAAGCGCTCAAAATTACACCGTCAAATGTCAAATTTAAACATCGCCATCGTCTTAAGCAGGCATTGTCGATTCAAAACCGACCTTGATGACTTCTTATTCTTGTGACGTCTTTAGCCATGGATGAGCCTAGTCGTATAGGATGTTTTTTTAGAAATATAGAACCTTGAAATGAAAAAAATACATTAAAATCGTAGTAATGGCCAAGGTATTGACTTTATTGGAAATGTAATTTAATGTAGTGTAAAGAGGTGAAAAGTTGGGTGACGAAAGCTTCGGTTATATCATAATATCATAAATAAATAAACATAAATTTAATTCGTAATTGTTAAAAATAAGTTAGAAATATATAAACATCAAAAACAAGACACATTAGAACAATCAGCGACATCTGTGGGCATTTATGGGGAATGAAAATTCTTTGGGGCAGGCCGCGTTGAGTTACAACATACATGTAAAGCGTGGCACGCAATTTAATCATATACAACTTACAAAAAATTAGTAGATATGATATATTCTATCATGGGTGGAAATGGAGAACGTTACATTGTGTAAAATGATCACTTAAGCCAGCCGTACGATTGGTCGTAAGCCCTATGTACACCCAAAAGACTTCTATACCTACTTTCCCATAATAGAAATACAGTTTGTCTCTGTGAGACATCTACAATATGCATTAACAAAAACAAATATTAAAAATATTTGAAATCATTCAAATCAAAGGTGTAGGAAAATCCTACTTCGGAGCACCCTCTCAGTGACTGGAACAGATCAATGTCCAGAGTGATATTGTTCTGCATAAAATAGCTCTTCCAACAGGCATAACCATTGGCAGGTTAGTCCTGTATATTGGATTATGAAACACTTTATGCGGACGGTGTCTAAGTCAGGAACATATGTAGGTACAAACCAATGCTCCACATATTTTCAGGATTAATGTGTAATCAAATACACATTCTTTCTAGACTATAAACTATTGTAGCCAAGCATACCCTGGAGGAACTCGGTTGGGTAGAGCCAAGGATAATGCCCGTACTTCCTCACGTAGAGATATCTTAGAAACTTATTTTATACTTTCTCTACCATAAGAGAGTACTTAAGCTCACGTGGCCCCCAAACCATCGAGTCACTCTCGAGTCCACTTCGTACTAAGGAGTTGTAACGAGTTCTCAGTACGCGGGTATTTTCGAAAACCCTGACGACAAATTCGAATCTACAAAACCTGTGTTAGACCAATAATAATCTACGGCATCGAAACAAGTGCTGCAATGGTGGCACTAAATCACTTAGATCCATGGAGATGAAAACCCTCAGAAAAATGGCAAGACTCACGATCAGAAAAATGTGTGTTATCCAAGATGTTATCAGGTGGGGGAGACAAAGGAGAAGGTATTGGAAAGATAATGTAAAAATAATGGACTCCCTAAGACTAGGTACAACACCGTGTCCTACGCGGTAAATCAGAGGAAAGAAAGATGCCTGGAAGACCCCCAAAAGATGGAAAGACAGCTGGGAGTCCATATCACAAGAGGCGGCAAACTCTGCGTAAACAGTTTTTAGTGATCTTCAGCCAATACAAGAAGAAGAAAAAGTATTTGAATAAATTCGACAATGTTAGGTTCATCAAAGCTCATAAATTTAACGGTAACAGTGACGCCAAATATTCGCAAAATTAGAACAAATACCTTTCTCCTGAGCAAAAACTAGAAATATTTTTGGCCATTACATGTTTGTTTTTTCTATTAATACCTGTTCCAAGCCTCACTCATGTTTCTTGCACTTTAAATGCACAGAATATATTTTCTAGTTTGCGTGACACTGGCTTGTCATACCGAGGTATCGGGTTTGAGTCGCTTTAAGCACTATACACCAAAAATTAATAGAATAGGTTTTACATTTATTTAAATTGGTTTTTATAAAAAAAATAATTTTTCAAGTAATTTTTATTTTAATATTAAAAATACGCATCGTTTTACCTCTATAAAATACTGTTACAACTAAGTTTATGTACAGGGTGTAACAGAGCCAGTGTACAATACTTTACAGGTGAATTCTTACCTCGTTTTCTATTATCAATAGTTATGGAGATATGCAATAAAGAAGTTGAACTATTATAGCAAGTAATCTTAACTATTGTTTATTGTTTTTATTGTTTTTTGTTTATTGTTTAACATAAATTACTAATAACTCTACACTGGGTAAAACCTGTTCTGTGGCGGTTATTCTCACTTAAGAGTTATGCAATACTAACATAGAACAGTAATAAATTGCAGTTACCTTAGTTATCGAATGTGAAAAATTCATTCGTTTCAATACAAGTCAAATAAAATGCTAAATATATTAAATTTTTAAATTAAACGCAATAATTTCGCTATAATAAAATTCTAATATTTCGCACTTTGCCCAGGAATAAACTTTGTAGGGAATCTGATTGAAAGTCCTCGAATTTCTTCTGAGATTTTCTGGTCTCTTACAAACAGTTTAAAATAACAACGCGACAATATATATGATTCCAGATAGCTCTCAAACAGGGAACTTAAGAACTTTTTTTTCGAATCTTCTCTTGCGTTCTACGGGCTTCCAGACTATTCTAAAAAGTCCAGACAGATCTCTGACCACATGCATCTCGTAATATTCCTATGACAATTATTATCATATTATTTAAATATAAAATCATAATATTCTGTCAAATAAATAATAAAAACTTTTTTGTTCGAAAATGCAGGATGTAACAGAGCTAGTCCACGATAATTTACGGATGGATTCCTGCCTTGATTTTTAGTCGAAAATTTTAAAGCAACTATTATAACCTTATATCAATAGTTAAGGAGATAAGCGACATCAACGACTATATTTCTGACTTATTTTTTTGCAAAACGTTGGACTATCATTACAGTAACTCACATCTAATATGAACAATTCATTCCCCTTAATGCAAGTCAAATAAAACGATAAAGACCTTCCAATTCCAATTGGAATTGTTTCAGAGTTTATGTTATTTTATTTAACTTTTATTGAAACAAATGAGTTTTTAGTGCAAAGTATTGTGAACTAGCTCTGTTATACCACAGTATACCCAGAACAGTAGTTTATCTCCGGCCTGTCGGCGAGTAATCAGCCTACTCTTGCGTTGACGCTAGGGTTGTCACTTTACTCGTAGCGTCTGAAATTCCGACGCATAAGGTAGACACGAAACCCGAAAATTTCTGTAATTAGTATACCTAGGTATTTGCAATTTAAGTGCAGAAACTAGTTTATACTTATATTGCAAGAACGCTGATTAACATCAACGTAGACTTTTAAAAACTCACAGTCTTTGTGATAATCGACACACCTTTTTAGTAAAGCAGCACAAACTTAAAAAAAGCCATTTTTTTCAGGAACGCATTTTTTTTCTAAAGCGGCGGCTGCGAGCGCGAATGGCACCGAAGGGACGGCCCTTACTGCCGCCGACTTGTGCCCCCGTATGCTATGTCAATGTGTGTGCGTCACAGTGCGTGCGTACACGGCGCCGAGCACGCACGCACACATTCTAATGGGTAGCGGCCAGTTTGTATGAAGACGTATTACAGTTCTTAGTATACTGTGGTTATACCCTGTATATATTTAAAAATGTAAAATCCATGCTTCAATGTAGGTACTTACTGCACCCATCTTGTAAATACTGACTTAACGCAGCAAAAAAAACGTTTCAGACGCAGTTTTCATGATAATTTTTTTGTTTATGTCAAAGTACTAAATTACACAGCAAAATTTATGAATAATTTCACATAGAAATAAATGTACAGTTACTGAATGCATAAATTCGTTACATGTGCGGTTTGGAAAAATAATAAGATGCAGGTTTTTGTCCTGCCCGCATGTTGAAGTTTTGCATTACTGTACCGCAAAAAACCTTTCTGAAAAAATAGGGAGCTCAATTATATTGCAATAATCGCAGAAACGTCATTCGAAGACAATGATGAAAACGTTGTCCGACGGAGTGACTGCTGGACGTCTCTGCGCCAATAACTACGCTGTTTGTGATCTAATTAGGTTTCAACTCGTTTAGTAAAATTCTGTTAGATTTCAAATATTTATATAGGTACATATGTTTAAAAAAAGATATTTATTTTTCAATAATATCAAAAATATCAGTGATCACATCTACTACACAAAATAATATCTCTTACTAATCGCACTACACGGCATCTGTGTTGGTTTCGAGTTTCGCGCCGATAGCGCGGTTGTCCGTCGGAGTGACTGTCAGACTTTTCTTCGCCGATAACTACGCTGTTTGTGGTCCGATAAAATAAACCGCTTTTAACTCGTCTAATTTGAACTCTCTATTTCTCAACTAAATTTCAAATAGGTACATATAAGTTAAAAAACTTTTTTCAAAATGCCACATCGCAGTACGTCTAAAGTAGACCAATAATGTGATAATAAGGCAAAGGAATATTGGTACCCTGGAAGAGACAAACTATTTAACCATTTTTTTTCTGCGTGTAGGAATTGTGTTTTGGGTGGGTTGTGTTATAACAAAAAGATCCAAATTAACCTAAAAAGAAAAGTCTTTGAATGACGAATCGAGTGGAAACTATGGCCCTTACAAAAAAAAATGTTGAAAAGCTCAAATGCACGCAACGATCCATGGAGAGATCCATGCTTGGAGTAAGCCTAAGAGACAGAATAAGAAATGACGAAATTAGGCGCAGAACTAGAGTAGTGGATATCACGGATCGTGTAGCGAAGCTAAAATGGCAACGGACAGGACATGTTGCAAGGCAGAATGCTACAAGA
Organism: Agrypnia vestita; assembly: GCA_016648135.1. Taxonomy (NCBI): domain Eukaryota; kingdom Metazoa; phylum Arthropoda; class Insecta; order Trichoptera; family Phryganeidae; genus Agrypnia; species Agrypnia vestita. The sequence goes on from JADDOH010018131.1 coordinate 26,606, forward strand.
TGGCCTCCCAGAGTTGTGAAATGGAGACCTTGGGAGAATAAAAGAGGCATCGGAAGACCTCAAAGGAGGTGGGAAAGAAATGGCTACAATTAGCAAACAACAAGGAAGGATGGAAAGAGAAGGAAGAGGCCTAGAAGAAGGCTAATGAAAAAGAAGAAGAAGTATTTATGTATATGTTATGTATTAAGTAATCGCTTTACACAATATAATGTTTACCATTTCACCCATGCTAGATCGCCTCGTCGGAAAGCGAGACGTCGATTTCCAATGAAATTTTTACAACAAGTCAAATGTTGAATTGCCCGTGGAAGATAACGGGCGGTAAATCATCAAAGCCTCGACATCCGCGTCACGTGACGGAACCACTTCGGCATTGTTTACGAGGGAAACTGTCCGTGCAATGCTGACCGGCCGATAACAAATACCTTTCCTCTCGGAGAGAAAATCGAAAGTGAGCCAGGTGTCAAGGTGACCCTGGCCAGCGACGACCAAACTGTGGGCCCAGGTGGTCACAAAACGACAAAATAAATGATAACTTCTTCATCTTCCTTTTCTACCCCTTATCCTAATGGTTCGGCTTCCCTGCACGGCGTAATCCAAGATCATGGTCCCATTACAACATACAATGAAAATGAGTATTTCACTATAAAGGGTTATTTGTAAAACATTAATAACCTCGCAAGACTATATTCCTGCCTTGATTTTGAGTCGAAAATGTTCAAGCTATTATGACCTAATGTCAATAGTTAAGGAGATATGCGACATCAAAGTATGCATTTTTTTTCCAATATTCCTGACTTATTTTTTGTAAAATGTTGGACTATCATTACAGTAACTTATATCGAATATGAAAAATTCATTCTCTTCAATACAAGTCAAATAAAAAAATAAAAACCTTCGAATTCCAATTGGAATTTTTTCAGGGTTTTTATCATTTTATTTAACTTGTACTGAAACCAATGAATTTTTCGTAATCGATATGAGTTACTGTAAATCTGATAGTTCAACGTTTTACAAAAAATAAGTCAGAAATATTGAAAAAAAAATGCAAACTTTGATGTCGCATATCTCCTTAACTATTGACATTAGGTCATAATAGCTTGAACATTTTCGACTCATAATCAATGCAGGAATATAGTCCTGCGAGGTTATTAATGTTTTACAAATAACCCTGTATAATTGAATGTCTTGATTACAAAACGAAAGATTATTTACGCTTAAATAATTGAAGTATTAAATAAGATATTACACTTTAAAGTTTCGAAAATTCTACCATACATTTTGAATGTCAGTCATTACTTTAAGAACCATGGAAAAGGGTATAAAAAAGAAAAAGCTATTCATCATATTTCTTTCGTCTATAAAAAATATAAATTTGTCATGTAAACTTCATAAACACGGTTCATTTTTCGAAACTTTAAAATGTAATATCTTATTTAATACTTATTATTTAAACATAAATTATCTTTCATTCTGTTATTAACGCATTCAATAATATAGTGTAATACTCATTTTTACTCCCTTTATATTAACTCGTGGCGTCTGCTTGCTTGCTTGCCGGCTTGCCGTTGAAAAAACTTTGGATCGAATTTTGATCCTTTTCCCGTGATCCAATTGAGCTGAAACTTTGCAAGCAGACTCGTAGCGACGATCAAGAAGATCTATCAAATTTTCGTTGAAAAATAATAATAATTATAGTATAATTTTGGATTTTTCAAATTGGAATCATTACAAAAGTTTGATTACTAGTAACGGCGGCCCGATAACATCGCGGAATATTTTCTAAATTTGAATTACTCCGTCGGTATACATAATAGGTACCTCACTACGAATTTCAAAAATCTAAATTGACTGAGAAATGTTTTTAGAATTTAATCGTCAAAGCATGAAGTGTCTTGTCAGAGCTCAAAACATCTGACATTTTAGAAATATATTAAATTACTGTAAGTTTAGTGTTATGTTATATGTTTTAATTCGTCTTTAATTGTTGTTATATTTTACGAAGAAAGAGAGTATAATAAAAACTTGGTTTTTATGGGTTAGTTTTTATTATATATGCTTTATGCACCGCATAGAAGGTTCCAAACTTTTCCTATAGTAATAATAATAGGTAATATTTGGATAATTTATATAGCGCTCTTTTCGCGAGTACCTACTCACCTCAAAGGCAGAAAATTATCTTACAAAAAAACTTATTTACTATTACTTATTCACTAGGTGGCATGCAAGAAATGGAATTAACGTCTAATACTATAATAGTGATTAATATTAGCTAGTGTTGTATTGGTCTGATTCTATATATTTTTATAGGATTGTGTAAATAAATGCGTCTCTAGTTGTTTTTTGAACTGTGGTAAGCTGTCTGTCTCAGTTTATTAGGTAGTTTGTTTCATAACTATCTCGGGCTTCGCTCTCCACGCCAGCCCAATTTAGTTGCAACCTCGCTTGGCAGCAGTTCTCCAACTGTTTCCACCAGCTCCTCCTAGAACGACCCCTTGGTCCTCTGCCTTCTGGTCTTGCCTGGAATATCCGCTTTGGCAGTCTATCTGCCGGCATCTGCAGGTATAACCCAACAACCGTAGCTGTGATTTCTCGTTAAACGTCAATAAAGGCTCTACTTCGAGACATTCTCCTATTTGAGCATTTCTGATTCTATCCCTTCTAGTAAATCCTACTATTTTTCTTAGAAATCCCATCTCGGTGGCCCGCAGCCTTGAACATGTAATGTAGCGCATACAGCAATGTAATAAATGTTAACAGTAACAGAATGTTAGTAAACTTAGTAAAAACCACTACCAGATTTACGGTCTACCGGTTTCGAGACGTACCCGTCTCTTCGTCAGGACCAACACTACACTACTACATTCAAAACACTATACACCCCAACCATAGTATTGTAAAACTATCACCACTATTGTTCACATGCGTGTTATTCTTGTCAGAGAAATTGAACTACTGAACAACTCAGGGATCTAACGATCTAAGTAATAGTGTTGTGAATGTAGTAATGTAGTAATGCAGTGTTGGTCCTGACGAAGAGACGGGTACGTCTCGAAACCGGTAGTCCGTAAATCTGGTAGTGGTTTTTACTAAGTTTACTAACATTCTGTTATTATGTCTAACCACAAAGTTAATGCTTTAAATATTAATAAAATTAATAATGTTAACAGTAATAAAAAAAATTGAAGACTTGCTTTTATAGGCTTTATTTGCTTGCATTTGTTATCGATATTTTAACACCACCCATGCAGTATCGAAACATTAAACACGTTTTTGCAAAGTTTAAAGAAAATTTTCCGACGGCATTTTCTTCAGCTGTTTCTGCGACTCTTGCTTTTGAGTGATCTGATTATTAATTTTAATCGAAATAATGACCATATCACATCGAAAATATTTTAATAATGTATAGTCATCCATTTTACGTAAATGTTGAAAGTTTCAGAGTTCTAGCTAGTCGTGAAGTTGGAGAAAATTCAATTACAAAATTCCACCACAACTAACAAACAATAAACAAAGAGAGTTAAATAAAAACATGTCAAAATACTGCTTCTTCCAGCTCTATGATGCAGAGAGCAATTAGGGGTTAGAGAAAAAGGTATAGCTTTATTTTGTGCATCATTTGTGACAGTTTTGGTCCGGACAGGGTGATTATAAAATGTGTGAGTGTGTCTTAATTATTACTTGTAAAAAATTAAACTTACATCAGTAAATAAAAGCACTGGACACTTACTTTATCTGGATAATTCGCATTAATTACGAATTCGCTAGAAAGTTCCACTTATCTCTGGTTCTAGTGTATCTCTTGTGTATGTGTGTGCCGACCAACGCAGGGTATACAACACAGAACGTGATTTTTATTTTATGTATGTAAAAGACAGGTGAAAAAGTCTTTACAATCTTTTAGTGTTCCATTAAAAGAATAATATTAAAAACATTACGATTTTCAAAAAAGTTTTGTAGGCGCTTGGTATTGTGGCACCAGCACCGATAAATATGAAAATAAAACACAAACAAGAAAAAGTGAGAGTAAATTTAAATAAAACATAATTTTCTAAAGTTGTTTTGTTGACAAATTTGATTGAATCGGTAATGTTTGAGGAGTACTGATTGTCGCTGTGCGACATTAGAAGCGCTTGACAAAATTTATTTTAAATATTGTGTTTCATAATTTGGTTAATAACTTACTCCAGGCAGTCAATCAAATATTAATGATATTATTAATATTAATCTGAAAATTCTATTAAAGCGCGCCGCATAATTAGTATAATATTATTCAGACTTCAAGTAAAGCAGGGATACTTTGGGGGGTAACATTGAGTACTGATTTTTTTATTCCGTATTTTTTATGCACGCGCATTGGCAACGATAGGCGATTGAATAAAACCCCACACAGTCAATCACATATTGAATGTAACTTTTTTGTTTAAAAATGATTCTCCTCAAGAATGTATACATTGTGGGTGGAAATTAATGGTGTCAATTTATTGAAGATATACGTGAGACTCATTACGAAATTGTTTTTGTATACTTTCGTAATGACTGTTCCGGTTGATGTATTCTGATCGATATCCTATTGCTTGCCCAACATAACTTGGCGTGCGGCGAATTTGGAACTAAAACCCGCCCCTCCCGCACCCGGCGGTAACCCCTCACCCTGTCATTTAGTTCAAATTTGTATTTGGTCGGGAGCTGTGACATCTTGATTACTAATATACATTGAATTATTATGTCCAAAGCATCCTAAACAGTCCGGGACGGTGCAAGAACAATTGCCAATGAAGTATTAAAGTTTTGCGAAGCTGAAAAAGCGAATAATGGACCGATATTACCGTCTGACAGTTTGACAGATAGAGCGGCCGCCATTACTGCATGGTTTGGACTGGACGGTATTTGTGGTGGACGAGAGCCGTCGCGAGTCTAGCCGTACGTTCCAAACCTACACCCACCAATCAGGGCTTGAGCGGTCAGCCCGGTCCCTGTCGCTTAAGGTACCACCACTCGTACGCCGGTCGCCGTAGCATTTACAAGTGATATTCCTGAACGCAACACCATCCTTATATTGTCATAATAAAGAACAACAGTTAACTGTGAGTATCATTTGCGCCCTGTATCCACTCATTTCTATATCTGCTACATATATCACACACAACACTTCATACGCGACATAAGGCGACACTCACAAAATACGTGACACAAGAGGAGACCTCTGGATGGCTGGGAATCTTCTCCAAACACTACACATAACCCACCAAATATATTTAAAAAATTAAATAGAGATGCGAAGACGGAATACGTGTCACATCAACATTCTTACTATTTCCAAACTAATCTAAATGCTTGTGCTATGAAAATAGGACTAATTTTCTAGTCTGGAGTGAGGTTCAAACCCGCGACCATTGGATCACGAGGCGAGTATCCTAACCACAAAACCAAAAAGCTACTCGAGTAAGCAAACTATTTACTATATAAGAGTGTCATATTATAAGTA
>JADDOH010018132.1:0-43800 GCA_016648135.1 Agrypnia vestita
TATATATATATATATTGATGAGTTAATTTAAATCGCTATTGTTTTCTAATTCACAACTTTGATAATACGGGAGAGGCAATAGTGACAAATATTTGCATAATAACAATATTTACAGCGATGGTTATTAGCGAGTCGCCATTTTAATAAATAATCTTCATTACCTACATTATATCTGTAAAAATGAATAATGAATATTGACAGAAATAACTAAATAATCACAAAAAACTCAACACATATAACCGACGAACACAAGGGTGATTATATTATTTGTCTTTTTATCAGCTGTCAGTTCAACTCTGACCGCGGCATTGTGCATAGTTCGCGTGGCTTCGTGTAGACCGGGGCGTATTATTTCACAACAAAAGTGTCATTTGAATGATAGCCGAGTGAATATTGCCGAAGTAATCAGTAAGTACTTTTAATATTATTAAAATAAATCCTGTCTCGCAATTCACCTTCACTTCGAGTGACGGAATAACTTGGTTCAAATTTGATGCCGATCGGTACCTATTTAAGGGTGGAAAAGTGACTGTAAAATATTGAACGTGAAATTATTTTTAAAAATATGGACGCGTGCTACGCAAGTGTATATGCAAGTATGTATATTATTAATAATAACAAATATCTTAAAAAGAAATATCGACCATGGTAAACAAATTAATAGTCAATTTAATAGATAATATTGGGCGCCAAATTTCGATAGGTTTACTAGATTTTTATTGTTTTAATTGTAGCAATACATCTACAATTAGGGAACGTAATCTCACGTGATTTTAGCCAAGTCGGGATCTCACGAGATCAATAATATCAATCTCGCGAGATCTCAGTATTGGCGAGATCTCGCATACAATCAATTAAATTTTAATAATTATTTTAATTTTACAATTTAAAATATAGGTAATAGTGCTTGATTTTTGTTATAAAGACAAATAAAAAGGAAAATAATTGTAGTATCACTGTATTTCAAAAGGTAATTAAAGTTATTACTCCCTTTATATTAACTCGTGGCGTCTGCTTGCTTGCCGACTTGCCGGGTGAAAAAACTTTGGATTGATTTTTAACCCTTTTCCCGTGATCTAATCGAGCTGAAACTTGGCAAGTAGACTCGTGGCGACGATCAAGAAGATCTATCAAATTTTCGTTAAAAAAAATTAATAATTATAGTATAATTTCGGATTTTTAGAAATTTTACTGTTTTTTTTCAAATTGGAATCATTAGAAAAGTTTGATTAGCAACGGCGGCCCGATAACGTCGCGGAATATTTTCTAAATTTGAATTACTCCGTCGGTATACATAATAGGTGCTTCACTACGAATGTTGAAAATCTAAATTGACTGACAAATGTTTTTAGAATTTAATCTTCAAAGCATGAAGTGTCTTATCAAAGCTCAAAACATCTAAAATTTTAGAAATATATTAAATTACTGTAAGTTTGGTGTTATGTTATATGTTTTAATTCGTCTTTAATTGTTGTTATATTTTACAAAGAAAGGTAGTATAATAAAAACTTGTTTTTTATGGGTTACTTTTTTTTAAATAGAATATAATCATAATTAACATAAATAAATGAAGTTACTTTCATAAAATTAATATGTTTGATATTTGTGCATGTTTTTGGAAGTACCTAACTTCGTAAGAAGCATAGATCACTGTTTGTTGCATCATTGAGTCGGCTCCTTATATGAGAAGCTAATAATGAGAATATTTATGTAATTTTATTGTTAGAGTCGTTTTTAGGTCTTCTACTTTGTAATACGAATGTTCCGCAGTTATTAGGACCGAATCTCGATGACATAAAACTTCGACGGCCAGTATTACTGGCTCAATCACTTGTCCTAATCTAAGTAAGATCGCATGTTCCTCTTTAGTAAAAAAATAGTTAATAGAAATAATCTTGATCTCGTAAATCTCGTGAGAACTCGCATTTGATGCGGGATTGCAAAATTGGTGAGAGATATCGGTATTTCGAGATCTTGGTATATGAAGTTTACATTCCCTACATAAGTACAACATGTTTTTGATGAGAAAGTTTTAAAATATTTGTTTTTCTAAAACAAAAATTTCTTTGGTGTTTCCTTTTTGCGGCCGTATTCCGAAAATAGCAAGCCCATGTCCGACCGTTTTTTAGCCGTGAATTCGAACGAAATTACGGACATTACACGAAGTTACGGGGATAGACAACGAAATTATTATGTTTGATTATTCACATTTTAATACATCATAATATTCTGTCACTTATGTAGATATTTTAATCTCATGTTTTTTCTAAAATATATGTCTGCGTAAAAATCATGCTTCAATGTAGGTAGGTACTGACTGCACGCGCCTGTTAAGTAGGTATATAAATTGTATAGGTATCAATAACTAAAATGAAAAATTACAATTTGGTTACAATGTCAATGAAGTAAAAAATTAACAGATGTTCTAATTTAGAAATTAATGTTTTTCGTAAAAATCTATTATATAAACCGAGTCGATACAACCGGCCCTAAAACGTTAAGTAGGTACATATAATGTGGTTTCCCAAATATTTTAGTTTTTTTAAATTAAGAGTATATATTTTATTAACAAAAGAACATAATATTTCACATTAAAATTTAAAAATAATAAAAGTACATATCATACCTGAAAAGCGAAACAACATTTAAAGCTATTATTTTATATTAGAAACTTTATCAATTATTAAATATATATTATTCACCGGTATATTATAATTTTCTCAATAGGTCGATTGTCAGTTGTTTGTGAAAGAATTTTCACACAAATTAAAACGTTCCATTTTAACAATTCAAATTAAATGACGATCAATAGGTACCTACCGATCAGTATTAATAATTTCCAATATCGAATTTATGTTATTGAATTAATTAGTTCGTTATCTTGGAAGTCCGCCTAGGTTTGGTGCAAAGGTCGGCGAAATACATCGTCCATCATGCGCTTCCCCACGGATTGGAAGATATTTGCATTCGAACTGCCGCCGGCGAGTCGCGTACGAAGATCCGTATGTGCGCGTCATTTAAACCGCGAGTTCGACATTCAACCATCGGGTCGATTCGGCATTCAAGCAACGGGTCAATTCGGCATTCGAGCGACGGGTCAATTCGACATTCAAATCGCGAATAATTCCAAGAATGCCGGGATCGGACGTCAAACCTCCGCCAGGAAATTTCGCTTACTCCACGGCGGCAGTGAAAAGATCCTGGGGGAAAAACGGGAACCTGTCAAGCAAAACTCATGCCTACTTAGCAGCGTGCAATGAACAAAGTTCGTATATTCTTTACAATAATATTACTACATTATACACCCACCATTTATTTGTTTATTTCAAGTAAAATACGTTATAAAAAAAGAAATTTAACATCAACAAAATATTATATTCAAGAACACATTCTTATTGTGAAGTTGCAATTTTTTCAGAACAAAGTTCTGTGAAATTTAAAACGAAATTTATTAAACAAATCCACCAAATATTTGTTCGTGGGTTTGATTTTTCTGTATGTCTTTCTAATTGATTAATAAATTTGGTTTCGACAAAATATTTTTATTTTTAATGACAACACACTTTTTATAAAGTTAAAGCAATTTTAAGAACTCATATTTTTAGTTCATTTAACATCAACGAAATATTTTTTTCCGTTAGAACAAAATTAGTGAGAAAATTCATAATTTTCCACATTTTCTTAGCATTTAAATTTATATGGTTTTTTATTTTTACCCAATTCGGGTTCTATATTTTCTATTTACGATATAAATTATTATATTATACATATATTTGTGACTGTTCGTTTTTCATATGCCAAATATTTTTGTATCTTAAACATATATATTTTTATTAAAATTAACTATTTGTTTTAGTCATTTGTTTCAATACAAGTTATATTTTTGATAAAAATGATAAAAAAAAAACCCTGAAAATTCTCAAATTGGAAGACATTCCATGGTTATTATTATTTTATTTGACTTGTATTAAAGGGAAAGAATTTTTCATATTCGATATAAGTTACTGTTCATGATAGTCCATTTTACAAAATATGTCAGAAATATTGAAAAAAAATGCAAACTTTGATGTCGCATATTTCCATAACTATTGATATAATAATAGCTCGAACATTTTCGACTCATAAATCAAGGCAGGAATGTAGTCCTGCGAGGTTATTAATGTTTTCCAAATAACCCTGTATAACTATAATGTGTCTAATTTATGTAGTCTTTTGTAGAATTTCACACGTGTGAAATAGAATATCTGCTTACAACTTCTTTTAAAAACTTTTTATTTTATATTTTTCATGTTTTAAAATACATAAATGTATATTGTATATGTTTGTATTGCAGTGTCGCACAGCTACCACACCTCCCAAAAGCAAAGTTTCCCGAGGCTGGAGTCCGTGGCCAGAATCGCCGCAATCCCCATCGTGGAAACTGGTCTAGATATCAGCGAAAAAATCTACACAAAAATTCGAGTAAGCTACAAATCGTTGTAACTGTGGTTCAAGAAAATATTATATATCATAATTTTCACCCCCTTATCCATAAGAGGATATAAAAATGATTATAAATATCTTAAATTCGCATTTACTATAGATAATACAAATGAAACAAAATCAATGGTCCATAGTGGAAATCACTATTATTTTGATTATTACTATGGATCTTCTGTGTATAGTTTTCTGGGGTATTCTGCCGTGTATGTGTGACCTCTCTGGCCAACATTTCAGATCCAATTGCAGGGTCCGTCATCAGGGCATAATCATCCATCATACGGCAGACTACCCCAGAAAACTATACACAGAAGATTCTGAACGGCCGTGAAAGCCTGAGAACATTACTATGGATGTTTATAAAACTTATGATTACTCTATTTGCGTTTAATTATATATTATACTCTAGTTTTGAGAGTGACAGAAAGCCAGGTGAAGTATTACATTGATAAATAGTTTGATACTTTTACATTACTAGAAACTCTAGTAGAATCCCCAATCCCCAATAATAATAATTTCATAGATCCAATAGCCGAACTCATTTTGTTTTCAAAATTAGCATGTAGAATGCAACCACTATAAATTGGTGTGCGAGGGAGGGCGTCCCTGTCGCGTAACAGAAGTTGCCAGGGTGTAAATTTATTACGCAATACATAATGTATAGAATGTCTGGTGACCGGTGGCGTAGCCTTTAACAGAAATTTGGTCGGGCAGCACTAATGAAACCTAGCCGTAATGGCGGCCATTCTATCTGTCAAACTGTCAGACGGTAATATCGGTTCATTATTTGCTTTTTCAGCTTTGCAAAACTTTAATACTTCATTGGTAATTGTTCTTGCGCCATCCCGGACTGTTTAGGATGTTTTGGACATAATAATTCAATGTATATTGGTAATCAAGATGTCACAGCTCCAGAGCAAATACAAAATTGTACTGAATGACAAGGCTAGGGGTTACCGCCGGGTGCGGGCGGGGCGGGTTTTAGTTCCAAAGTCGCCGCACGCCAAGTTATTGTGGTCAAGCAATAGCTGATCTCATTCCGATTTCATTATTATTAAATAAAATGAAAACATTATTCAATTTTAATCCAGTTATAGCTAGTTTTATATAATTAAACTCAAATAGAGTAAGCATAGTTATATAAACATCCATTTTAACAATGTTCTTAAATTTTCACAGCTGTTCAAAATCTTCTGGTTTGTATTTTCTGGGGTATTATGCCAAGTTTTAACGACCTTTCTGGCTGATGTCATGACCCCATCGCAGGGTCCATCATAATTAGTTGTATCGCCATATGTTAGATGTTCATAATATATTTTATCAAAAATAAATTTGTACATTTTACGTCATAAAATCGAAACCATGCATAAACAAGTTGATATTAAATTTTCAAAGCTTAAACAAAGTGGCTTAAATGTACTAATTTTTTAAGTAATATTCTTTATGGGATAAACAAAATATACATTTTTATTTAAAAAAATAACTTGATACAATTTTTATCAAATAGAAATCTTATGAAATATACCTACATAGTTATCATATGATATATAAGTCTGAATTAATTGGAAATAATTGAAATAATTGGAAAAAGATTAGGAATAAAAACAATGAAATGATACTATTTATTGATAAATTTAGCATAGTTTTCATATGTGATCTAAAGATGGATGAGAACTTAAAACACGAACAAAGGTCAGTTGACAGTTGAGCACAAAGTTGTTGCTTGTTGATGTATATCGACCTTTATGACTGTATGTTCCAGAAGCAAGAGTAAAGTTTCATCAGTGTATACACACCCTATGTATAAGAGAGTTGCATGGTGACGATTCAAATTAGATTCTGACGGAGGACTTTTTATTGCAATGTTTTTTTCTTTCAGAATTCCAATCCCATATCAAAATGGTATCTTACAAAGGCGGAGGGAACTTTACAAATTTCGTTGAGTCTGGCGTTACCCGCGGTGAACATGTTGAATGGACCAATTTCTACAATAGACAAAATTATCTGCAAAAGCCTTGATTTTGTTGAACAAAGGGTGCCTTCTATGTATCTTCCCCCAGAAATGGTAACATATATTTTTCATTTTAGAAACTGACATTAAAAAAATAGCAATTTGTTACCACACTAATAAATAACACTTTTTTCCCTCTGAAACTACGATGGTAGAAGGTCTCTAAGAGTTCCAAAAACCATTTTATTGATTGCCCTCGTAAGAGTAAATAAGAGGCATCTAAAAACTTTCGTATTTAAAAAATATTTTAAATACTCTCTGTTTTCTTATTTTTAAATGTGAGACTTCTACTGAAAACTAATAATAAACTTAGTGATACCTTCTAAAATATTATGTTATCCCGCCTATTCTCAAGATACATAGTAATATAATGCAACACTCATGTCTTGACCGCTAGTATAAAACATTGTCACCTGTGTGTCTTCCTTGATTTTAAACATACGGCTATAAAATATTACAGTAATATTATTGAAGATTGTGTCAGTATTGAAAATGTTATACATAATTATTATAATTAATAAATAGTCTAAGTTAACAGTGATATTATTTTTAAATATAATTAAAATGGTCTTTCACAAACATTCACAAGAAAATTAAAAAAATATATTATTTTTTGAATACGTATACATATACTAGCTTTCTCGTAAACGGCTGCAACAACTTTGTAGAAAATCACTTACGGGGAAATTTGCATTGATATACGAGTGCTTTGGGTAACAAATTACGTTTCCAGAACAAATTATACTCGCAATCAAGAGTCTTACTGCATTTGAATTACATTTACTCTCACAAACACATATTTGATAAAAATATTATGTATTTACAAAATAAGAGAAATCATCGAATATCAAATGATAGGTATTATGAACTAATATAAATTTACCAACTACCTACTCAAAACAAGACACAAATAGAATGAGTTGATATTCATACAAGAAATAAAGCGCAACATTTGCAGATATACTCAAACGCTCAGGACTACATGAGCTCGTACATAGTGAAGCCAGTTCTCAGGAGAGCCGACTCTGTGAAGCAGTTGGGATCGGCAGTCCTTGACTCCAGGATGACTGCGTTTGCGGCGGATAAGGTGGACAGCGTACTCGACAGAGCGGATATCTACGTAGACAAGTATCTCCCGGCCGACGTACAGGATGACAAAGAACGTAAGTACGAACAAAATAATAAACGAACACCGTATTCGACTTAACAACAACATTCTTACCATAGTGGTAAGATAGGTAAAGTATTGTACAAAAAAAGTTATTAAACGAAACATATCTACCAAGGCCAGGAACAGAAAACTGAATAAACCGATACCTCTTTGTCTTTCATAGATAGTAAAAAAATCTATTTTAAATATTTATTTCATCATTCGGAAGTATGAGTTGGAACAGTCTTGTCCATGGTTCAAAAGGTCGAAACTTTAATCTCTGCACTCGAGAGCGATAGAAAAATACACTAATATAAAAACAAATACATACATATACACATAGGAAAATTTTGTTTACTAAAACTTTTGTTTCAAGTGCGATACTTAGCATAACAAAAAGTGCGGTCAAGCATTACAAAAACCACATTGAGTTGCATGCAAAATTCATTCTTCCATCCCGTGATACGAGGGAAATTGAGTGATAGACTGCATATTATGGTTTTTGACCCGGCGTAAACAAATGACCTTTTATTATTCAATATGATTATATCTGAGATTGTTGAAACATGCACAAGAGAAGTAAAATTCCATTACACACATACCTATATTAATGTTCAATATATATTTATCCAAGTAAGAGGTACTTACATATATAATAACATTAAATTATTTCACTACCTTCATCATTTGTGATATTTAAGATAGGTAGATTGATTTTGGTAAGTTAAATATATCATATTCGTTGTCTTCCTTTTCTTTTAATGAAATACTCTATGCTCCGAGTATATATATATCATTGATATTATTATACGCAAACAAAGATTTTAGGGCATCGGGAAATATTTTCTTAATTATCAGGGAGTCCTCTTTGGCTGGAATAAATATTATTAACTGCTGAAATCATAAAAATTGTCTGATATTTATAAAACTGATAAATTATATCCAAAATTTGCTATTCATGTACTGCTGCCAATATTGTCACGATGTTGCCTCAATTACTTTCTAATGGAACAAATTTTAAGAAAAGTTTTGTTTTGTGATAACATTTCATTGAATGCTCAAAGTATCACTAGTTGTAGTCCTAAATCCAGTTGACAGAAAATTTTCTGCAATGAAACAATATGGGATCAGAAAAGAAACATTGATATATAAGAGCCAAGGGCGCCTTGTTAATCTACATTGAAGAGTCTGGTCGGTTTCTAAATGGATTATTTTCATAAAAATACACAGACAATGTCTAGAACACTGATTGATTAGATAGTGCGTGTTGGATTATCAACATGTTGAAAATACGACGAAATAGGACAAAGGGTTAAGAAAAAATAATTTTGTTGCTTTGATACGATTTACTTTGCAGTTATAAGAATCCTGTATTACAGATAGATTTTTAATCAATATTGTACATTCAATTGGCATCAACATTTATTAATATATAATCGTTTTATCCTGGCAGATTTCCCTTGATAGATAATAAACAGCTGAATGCTCCTTTTTTAATATTATTTTGTTAAACTAATCGTTATATTTAATATAATAAATATTTAAGTAAACTCATGTTCATACAAACAAATGTTGGTCCATGGATATGAATTGATATCATAATTTATAAATGTATATTAGCCTAGTAAGTGCTTTTGCACTCGGTACCGTGATCTCTGCATGTTTGCGATAATACATTAATTATTTAATATTTGATATGGGTTTTGGATATGCGTTATTTATCAAATCTTTTTGAATTGAAAATTTCTAATCAGATTACATAATTGTTTAAATTATTATTTACTTAAATTAAATATGTCTACCGAGCCAACACTAACGCTATACATTGGAATCTGGTACCAACACTGATATACGGAAGTGAAGCCTGGAGCTGGCAGAAGAGAAACGATAGTTGACTCAATGCAATGGAGATGAGATCACATAGATGTGTATGTGCTAAATCCATTTATGATAGTGTAAAGAATGAAGATATTAGGAAAGAATGTAAAGCTGATCTCAGCATATTTAAAAAAATTAAAAAAGGGTCGCACAGATGATTTGGGCATGTTGCGTGAAAGAAATTGAGGAAATAATGGTAAGAAAAATATATGACGCATGTGTGGACGACGCCAGAAAGAGGAGGCGATCGCGGAAAACGTGGCCTGACCAGATTAACCAAATACTGGAAGATGGTCCTGTTAGGAACCTCAACAATCAATCTCAACAATGCAAAGATGTGTGAATTTGGATGAGGCGAGAGTCGTGTGTCAGGACTGAAGAGAGTGGCACTCTATCGTCTCTGCCAAACCCCTTAGAAAACAGTGTAATGGTAAGTAAATAAGTAAATGCGTATTCGGAAACCCAAAACTTTTCCAAACTGGAAAACCTTTTTATAAATTTTATTGTGATACCCATTTAAAAATTTCTACTTTACGTAAGCTATATACTTAGGTATTTATTATCCCATTTCTCTGTGATAACTAAATATTTCTTCAATACATAGATTCATCTAATTTTTTTATAAATATTTTAGATCTATGTTCTGAAATTGCAACATCACAATAAAATATTTATAAAAAATAAAATATTTATTGTTTTACTAACCATAGGATCGTTATTTGAATTACTAACTATTATAAGGTTGATTTATCATGCGGCAGCTGATGAACTTTCTCTTGGGTACACGGTGCCCTGGAAGGTACTAAATTAACTTAATAGTACACTTAATAAAGATAATGGTATCTAGTCTAGCCTGTTTATGATGTAATTATCTATTTAATTGCATTTCGTGAGAGCTAGTGTTATCAAACGTGGAATTTGTAACTCGATTACATTCTATAAAGCGAAAACATTTGAACCTGCATCTCGACCTTTTGATAAATGTTGTCTGGGGCACGATGGGATCAACATCCGGATCAAAAATTACCTCATATTGCACATTAGAGTCATATAGACTGATTTACTAAACCGACTGCGATTTCGTGATTGGTATTCGATTACATACAACAATGCTTGATAGCTGAGATTTAACTGTTGCAGGTTTAGTTGCCAATCATCATTATATTAGAAGACAAATATTAGATCTTTACTCATGAAATTGTCATTTTATATATTGTTCTGAGGCTGTTTTAAAGAAAAACTCAAACAATGTTTTTTATGAAACTAATGTTTTTTAATTTAAGCTAATATTGTCCATGAACTTTTGCCATTTTAAAGGAAGTTCATTGATGCCCTTGCTATAGAAATCCTGGGGACAGGAATGGATGAATTCTTCAAAAGCATTTTTCACTGCCTCATCAGAGTTGACATTTTAAGGTCTGGCAAGTAAGGTGGGTGAAAGAGAGTTTCCAGTCGAAGCTCCTGTAATTTTAAGACGGTTCGTTGTGCTATGTTGGACAAGTATTGTTGTGGAGAAGTAGTTGACAAGAGCAATTAACAAGTCTCGTTTGTTTGATAGCGAGCTTGTCCATCATCATTCTCAATTTTTGTCAGTATACCTTTGCAGTAATTGTGCCAGGTCTCAAGAAACTGTAATGAATAATGCCGGCACCGATCCACCATTCAGTTGCAAGCAGTTTCTTTTGACTTAACATTGTTTGGCTGCCGTCCCTGGGTCCAACGATTGCGACAAACGTTTCCGATTGTAAAACAAGATCCACTTTTCATCACAAGTAAAAATCTGATTCAGAATTCCCTCATTAATGTGCGGACTCAACTAATTAAGGCAAGCCCCGATGCGAGTTTGCCGTTGTCCTTCAGTAAGTTCATATGGTACCTACTTTGACAGCCTCTTTATTTTCCCAATTTGATGCAGTAACAAAAAGAATCAATATAAAAACAAGCAAATGAATAACTTATTTTGAAAAAGGAATGTCGTGAAGGAATCAAATCAAATCAAATGTCATGCATGTGGACTTGAGTTTGAGCAAAGTTGTCTGTTCTTACTAATCTCAAGCTAATATCTGAGTTTATCTAAAGATGAACATCCCGACATACACAGGTACATACTGTGATGTATCTCAACTAAATCTCTGAGATTTATCTCGTCGAGTCTCATTCCATTGACACTGGCCCTTAGTGTGTCGTCCTTAATAGTTGTAGGAGATTTGTTTTAGACTTTGGGACATAAAAATGTAAAAACATGTGATGAAGTATAATAATTTGGATGATTTAATTTGATGATTTTAGCGGAACCTGTAAAAGAGGAAGCATCGGGAGCTAAGCAGCGCGCAGTGCAGACCCTTCAGCACGCTGATAGGTTCTCTCGGAAACTGGGTAGAAGGATATCGCGCAGGACCCTCATGGAAGCCAGGGCGCTCAAGGAGCAGACCACAGAAGCGATCCATGTGCTGGTCTATGTTTCTGAATTGGTAAATATAGCAAGATTATGTTTAAATTACAATTAGGAACAATAAATCTAGCATCTTCATTATTGGAACGTTATATAATATACCTATATGTTTTGGTTTGGTATGGTCAGGACCACACCAGGTCTAGCCCCTGACAGATGGTGCTGCCTGATGGGTAACAAATTCAAGATTGTTTCTCTTTAATATTTTAAATTTCATAACTTGAGTTTCCGAATTTTTTTAATGTTTAAAATTTCGCAGAGCCCTATGACACCTTTGAATGCCAAGCGACCTTGCATGGAGGGTACAAACCTGGGATTAGTGTAGTGATAGTGGTAATGGTAGTGATACTGATAGTGATAATGATAGTAATTCTGATGATTATAGTAATGATGATTGTGATAATGATAAATTGAGATAATTGATTAATTTAATGACTTCTGAATTGCAATAGTTATTTGTATAAAAAAATTATATATTAGAGGAACTGGAAAGAAATCAAAATTTTTGTTTGCTCGTTTCCATTTTTTACATAATTTGTATCCATCAACTTATAGGGTTTTCATAAAAAAATATCTGTGTATGATTATTTATATGACTAAAATTTAGTAATAATTTTTTTATCACATAGCGAGTATTCTAAGGAACGAAAGAATTGTGAAAAATCGGTTAACAGAATCAGAAAAATCAGTTAAATCGATACAATCAGATACAAATCTCAGATAACTCAAATTGTGTGTCCACCTGTTAAATACTTACTATCACTATTTCTTCAAATTTTTCAAATTACCTTTGTGGAACCATTTTATAAACAAAATAACTAAAACATTGTTTTAATTATTTTGCCATCACATATCAGTCTGGCAGGGATAAAAAAATTCAATGTTTAGCGGTTTCATGGTTAGCAATGAAAAGCAGTAGGTGTCTATACACCTGTTACCTCCAACAACATGATAATTTATTTTTTCAGATAGTGACAGATCCTAAGTTGGCATACAAGAAGGCCTGCGAGCTTTGGGCCGAGCTAAGCAAGGATGAGCCTGGTAACCAGGCCAGACCGGCTACCCTGGAGCAGCTGATCGTTATGTTGACCAGGGAGTCCGCCAGGAGGCTTGTCCATCTCATTAACTTCACCAGCAGTGGGGCGGTGAAAATGCCAAGGTATGTTCCAATATAAACTTTGTATTTACCTGAATTATGAAATGACATCCTACTTACTTGTTAGTCTAGTGGTTAAGACACTTGCCTACCGATCCATAAGTAGAGCCCTAATCCAGGTGACCAGCAAATTGGTCCTATTTTCATAGCACAAGCATTTAGCTTAGCTTGAAAATGCATATTTATGTGACGCTTATTAAATGTTCGCATCTCTGATGAAAAATAAATAAATAAAATTGTACGCGCAATAGAAGTAAAAATGAAGACAAAATTATATATTAATGATGCTCAAATATTCTGTTATAAAAGTCTACACTGATCATTCTCAATTATTTTATCGAGTTTAAAAAGAATTAAAACTCATATTTACAGAAATGTAACCTCAAATATTTAAAATAATTGGGACAAACAAAAATCTTCTTAAATGAATAGTTCATGTTTTAGATAAGCCCTGCTCTTAAAGTAATTTATGATGAGCTTCGGAGAGTCGGTGGCCACTATGTTGTGTAGTTGCCGTCCACGCGCCCGAGTCTTTCTCCAGATGTCTAATTAAAAAAATGGTACTGGCTACCGGGTTAAAAATATTCAATGCATTGTATGTTTTTATTTATTTTCATAGATGGCGGTAGTGAGCCGCTATGCATATTGTATGAAAACTTTGAATAAATATTTTAAAATAATCACATAAATTACATAACATTTGAGAATGTAAATCATTAAGGGCAGTTATTGTTTACATTTATGTAAAAAAAAAAAATTATTTATTGGATAGTTTCAAAGATATAAGCCAAAATATATCAAAGTTACAACACACACATGCTTGACACCAGCCATGTATGTACAAAATCAGAAAGGCTGGCTGTTGGAAGTGTGTGTCTTCACTGTGATGGCACTTGCTGGATACTGATTTGTTTGTAAATGATGATTTTTTTTCCATCGCGCGCTCATTGGTTAAATGAAATTGCGCGCGCTTCCCCGGCGTCTTATTTCCTGTTATGCATTTCTGTCCTTTTTCATGAAATCACTGCCACAAATTGCAGGAAAGCGAGAGGAAAGATGTTACACATCAAAAATTCCATCTGCAAACCTGAGATGACTCAGAGTGTGTGCCATTTATTTTCACTCCTCTAATTTCCCAGATAAAAGTTTTATAAATGTTTTCCAGAGCTAAAGTGAAGAGTTTTGGGGAAATAGTATCACCTTTTTGAATCTTAATTTTGTTTGTACACTTATGGTTACGTTCTCATAAATGATCTTGTACTTATACCTTGAATCAACGCATTTTTGAGACTTTGTATGATTGCCCATGTCTCAATTTAGTCAAACGCCTTTTGGTGGTCATTAAAAGCTAAGTGAAGATTAATGTTGAATTCTATCAATTTTTTGCTTTGAAACATGCTATAATAAACAGTTGGGAAGTTGGTTGGTAGCACATTCATAAATATTTAATAGTTTTTTTAAGTTTATGTTCAGTACTGATAAATATTTTGATAATAATGTGTTTATTGCTAAAATAAAACATATCAGTTACAAAATGTATCAGCGAAATAAATATATCGAGTTTATTTGTTGGCAAGCCTGCGGTAGTCATCAGTGATTGTGGGTAGGGGTCAAGTAATTTGTTGTGAATAAAGTGGAGTATTAATAAAAACATCACGAACATCATTTTCAAAATACAAATCTATAAATTTATTTTATTTCATTTCTTCCAGAAGTGCAGTTCGCGCTATCCGAGATACAACCCTCGATTTCCTTGGGGTGGCCAGTTCTTTGATTCAGGTAAATCACTTCAGCAACTTTCGACTATCATCACTAGTCACTCCGCAAGAGCGGCAAAAGTTTAGCAGTCCTCTGTTTGTCAAAGCTTTCAGAAATATTTTTGATTTAAATATCATTCTTCTTACGAATTTCAGACTAAATGGACATTAAGTCTTTTATCGTGATACACATTATTTAAATATTTTTAAATATCCTGACATATATGTATTAAAATATAATTTTTGTAAATCACTCCTTATCCATAAAAATATATACATAGTAGCTTCCATAAAAATATATATTATCATTGTGTATTGTATATATTACATCAGTGTGATTAATTTGAAAGTTTATTATACATGTATTTTTTAAATATATGTACGGATCTCAAATAAATGTATGTAAACATCAAATTAATTTTATTTTTTTGCACACCCAAATATTTTACCAACATTAAAGTCAATATTGTATAAAAAAATTTAAGTGAAATGAAAGTGTCCATTCTTAAAATTTTATGAGGGACTTTGTTTATTAGATTTTCGATGAGAAAGAATGAAAGTTATTGAAATGAGATCTCTTTCAAATTCTTAAGTTTATGAGGGGTTGGTTAAATAATAAAGCTGTGACATTCATATTTTTAAAAATAAAAGATTCGTGACACAATGAGAAAAAACTTTAAAAGTACATCTCTCTGTGTCGTCCACTGGGCTTAGTGATCTTAGATGTTATCCCATCTCCTTAGTTGCCTGAACAATCATTTTTCCTTCTTCTTCCCGGCGGGACGCATGAGGCAAGGCAAGGAGTGACGATTTATGTACATTGTCCAGTAACTGTCAGTTAGTTTATTTGATCTAAAAGTGAATAGCCTTCTTCTCTGGAATTCAGTTCAGTGATGTCGATTATCTATCTATATATTTAAGAACTTCATTATTCACTTTCTGAACAATATAAAGGACAGGTCTACAAGGAATAGGACAGGACAAGTCTGTCTTCTTGAGCTCCTAAAGATCAGATAAATTTGTATGTCTAGCCATTGACGGGACATGCAAAAAAACACATTACACATGTGTATTTTAAATTTATTTCATTCAGTGAAAGATTATGGTTGAGTGAAAGTCTGTTTTTTTTCTAGCAATATTTTGTTTCTAGTAACATTTTATTTATAGAATGATAGATATATTTCTAATAATATTATATGAATAGAAAGATTTTGTTTCTAATACCTAATATTTTAATTTCTTTTGAAATTGTTCACAAATTTGAAACAAATGATCATTCTAAAGGCAAAATTAAAATTGTTTGATTACAGAAAGTACCTTATGACGATATAAAGAAGACCGTATCTGTGAAAACAGTGGAAATGACGTCAAAGTTCCGAATACTCTTAAAGGAATTGCAACATCACTCCTTGAAAATATTGGTATGGAAATATAAACCTAAGAGATTTATGTACCGAATATTCGAGACATGCCAATTATATTAGATTCTGGTCTGTCTTTTACATTTGAAATACCTCAGAAACCACCTTCGAACAACATTTTAACAGCGTGATAATCATGCTTAATGTTAACTTTGTTGATTTTTAACGTTTTTTAGCTTATTAGCTTATTTTTTTCATGTACCTACAATCTAATTGCGCAATATCACCTCTTTAATCTTCTTTTTTAATTAAGAATCCAAATTTACAAATTTTTCAACTCAAATACAATTTACACATTTTTGGAATTGCCACTCAACTAGCTCTTGGGCATGTTCCTGAGTGTTGATGTAGATTTGTAGCTGAGTAACAGATGTATTAAATCATATGTCAAACATAAAAGGCATAATAACAGAAAAAAAAGAAATAATTAAAAAAACGTAATGAAAAAAAGAGAAAAAAGTAAAAAATAAAATACATAAGTAAGCACAATAAACACAATCTACGTACAATAATATTTATATTTGTTTTAGCGGAGAATTTGATATAATATTATATATAAAGGTATAAAGCAGTTGTCTAGGTGTAAATATAATATACAAAAGTACAATTAAAATACATACGAAAGAAAAATAAAGTAAAGTTATAGTAAAAAGCAATAATATACATAAGTAAAAATAAAATATATAAGAAGAGAGAAAACATAGTAAAGATATTGTACTTACATATAAAGCAAACTTAGAATATTTCTTCTAGCTCCTGTGTCTATTGATGACATTAGCTAGTATCAATTTGTTTAAATTTAACCTTTGTTGAGGTTTGCAAATTCGACAAATTTGATTTTAGTATATTGTACAATTTTGATGCAATATATGCACAGTTCTTCCATCCAAAAGTAGTACTAATTTGAGGTATTGCTAGGTACTGTCTTTAGGTACTGTAGGTACTGTAGTAGTACTGTAGGTACTGTACTTACTTGAGCTCTAGTTCTGTTGTCCCATCGTGTGTTTTGATTTTGATGGTAATGAATCGTAATTTACCCTCACCATAATTTACCATAATGAATTATAGTACATGTTGTATAATCTCAGATTGTACAACATGTACTATAATATATTACATGTTGTATAATCTCAGATTTTATAATAAGATTGTATAATCTCAGATTATACAACATGTAATATAACTGCGCAATACAATCCCAATTACTGAATTCCTTGCTGAAAATATAATATTTTTATGTTTTGTGTGTTTTTCAAACAATTTTAGGAGCAGCTGGCTTTGTTTATTGCCGGAAATCCAGAGAAAGAGAAAATCAGGACGCCGCGCTGCCACCTAAGAAATAATCATCAATTATTTAATGCCAACGCTGTAATTAACGGTGTGAATGGTTAACTTACATATACAAAAATAAAATATACATATTTTAAAAGTTTGATTTTCATATTGTTACATGATAAAAATGTTTCATTTTTTCATATATACTTAAATATTTTTAATATATATATTGAATATTTATTATTTTTTTAATTTAATTTGGAAAAAAAAATGAAGACGAAATATTAAGTATGTAATATAATTTCATATTATATATTAAATAAACATTATATTAAATCCTGCTTTAATAGGATCAGAATAAAATGATTTTAATTACGATTTAGGGTCTAAGGGATTTAGAAATCATTAGAAATAAAATTGTACACATTCATTTTACACAACTACATATAGGTACTTTAAGTGTATACTATTTTGTTAAGGTATTTTGTCTTGCAATGTGAGCAAATTTCATAATTTTATCTCACATCTTCTCTTGCGTTTTTTTCACATTCTTGTATGAAAAAGATATCTATTAAAATGATACAAACTAAATTACATATTTAATAAATAACCAAAACTGCGATGTTTTAAAAATGAAGAAAATTGCTGCACTTTGTGGGCCTTTTATGATATGTTATATCTTTTTCACACAAAAGTATGATAAAAAGGGAAGAGAAGATATAAGAAAAAAATATGAAATTTGCTTACTATAAATATGATAAAACATCTCAAATAATCTCTAATAATTAATAATAAATAGAATTAAGTAATATTCTTTTATTTATTACAATTTTTGTTTAAAATTTACGATTTTGACTCGAAATTATATTTGAATAAAAATATATGTATAATGAAAAACCAAACAACTTATTCTATTAAATCTTCCTTTCTTTTATTTAAATCACAAATATATTTATTATCACAAATATTGTTCTCGATCATATGTATTACAATACAACAAATTGCAAGATTATTTGAATTTACCAACAATGATTCAAAATATGTACTAATAGCTACGGATATCAGAGTTAATGGTTTGCTACAATTACTTTTCGTTACAGGAGTCCAAAATTTCATGCTAACTCACATACTGTCCTCAAACATCTCCCTTCTCCATCAAATTCAGTATTTTTTACAAAAATATTGACAATTACAAGGGAAATAGGATGCTTTCATTATTTTAGGTTCACCATCCCATCCACCGTCGAAGATAATCAATTACATAATTTAAAAAATGTATTACAGCTTTCAAATACATGCATCGTATCATTTCTTCTCACCAAATATATCAGTTTTAAAATGTGATGTTGAGAATGAATAAAGAACACATCCAAAAAGCAGTATAATATATGAAAGCTTAAAATTACAGCCCATTAGGGAACAGATTGTTGTGGCAGAGAATTTGGAGCTGAAATTAATACAATTTGTTTTCGTTTAATTCATAATTTCCTGATCATCAATCTCCTCACACTTGTCTGACTACCATGAAATTTTATCTTCAACAAATTTAATTGAAGCACGGATACTTACCAATTTATTATCAGTCGAAAGTTGAAACATTTGGATATGAATAAAATAATGTGAATAGAAGAATGTGTGTGTAGAAAAATAATCAAAATCGGTTGAATGAGTAGAGTCACAAATGAAAATGTCAATCCAAAAATCTGGAGGATTTCTCAGAATGAACGAAATGACAAGCAGAGAAGTATCGGATCCTGTTTCTCATAATGCAGGGAAAGATTGCCGAAAATCAGTGCCCTGGTAAAAGAGAACTGCAGGGCTAGACAATCTGAGACAGTGGTTAGTGTAAATTCTAACAATAAAAGTATGAATGTGAGAATGCACCTGTAAAGCGCCCTTGAAGCGTCTCTTACACAAAAAAGGCGCTGTATAAATTAACATAACATAATGAAATAAAGAAATACTGGAATGTGTCCAATATCTAGGTATTATGAAATGTGTGTCCTTGTCATAATTGTAAGATATAATAATGACAAAAGATATCAAAGTATGGTTGTACTCCTAAATCTATTTCAAATACATATATTTGTTTAAATATAACGCATCTAAAAATCTTTCAAATTCTATTGGAACTATTAAATTATTATTTAACGTTTTAAAATTTTTTTTTTCTTCAACTTTTTTTTGAGAACGACAAAAGTTCCACGGGCATTTGGTCCAACGAAAAAAGGTCCACGGACATTATTTGATACAACAATGAAACTGAAATTTGGTCCAATGACTAAAGGTTAATGGACATTAGTGCAACAACAAAAGGTCCATGCTAATTTTTTCCATATACATATACAAAATATCGACAAGAAAAATCCTATGCGACAAAATTATTGTTATTTATTCCAATAATAATAATATCGTTGTCCGTCTGTCCCGTAACTTCCTGTGACGCCCGTACCTTTTTATATTATTTTTGTAATAAATCATTGCTGTATATATAATAAATCCTATGTGCCATTTATTACTGAGATGTTATTATATACTGAGATGAACGAATCAATTTTTCATATAAATAATGGAGATATACTAAAAAAACATTGCCGTTCATCTGAAAAATCTGCCTAGTAATTATTTCAAATATTTTTTATAAATCTAGTCTGTGCAATTATTTTTTAAAACAATTTTATTCATTTATCTCAAACGACTAAAACGGACTAAAACGTCACATAGGATTAATTATATTGTATACAGTGACGAAATATTTTTTTTTAATTAATTTTTAATAACAACTCAATTTTGAGTACCTTAGGCGGATACAGTAGCCGGCAAACATCTCGAAATTTTACGGCATAGTGGGGGGAAGTTTGCTCATGTACCATTTCACCAACGAGACCCAAATTTTGTCTTCTGCGCTTTCCCCACTACGCCAAAAAATTTCAAGAAGTTTGCCGGCAACTATAACATAAATGAAATCCCCCTTTCTCACTTTGCCCCACCCTCTCCTCATAATAAGTTTTCTATACAAATCTAAACCGTTTGACAGGTTTTACCCAAATTTTGCATTATTATCATTCTTTAGGAACCGACATGTAAAAGTACGTCATTTTTGATGGGTTACAGCTAGTATTATAAAAATACATACAGGTATATTACAGGTTACAGCTAGTATTATAAATATACATACAGGTGTATTACAGGTTACAGCTAGTATATTATAAATATACTATATATTATGGTATATTATCAAAACAAGCTTCTGTAACCGAGAATGCATGATTTTCTTACAACTAAGTAGGTACCATACGTAGGTGCACAAATGTGAAAACTATGCTTGAATGGAAAATATAATCAGACTGACAACTAATAAATAATTAAGAAGTCTAACCAACCAAACGGGCCCTGTACACATTGGGCCAACGTCAGCCAACCTCACCCAACGGCCAACGGCGATCACACATTGGCGCATGGCTCATTGACACCCCGTTCAGCGGACGGTGAAGAACTCATGTGTGATCCCACTGGCCGAGTGCGGCCGAGCGACGCCATTATTGCTTTGATGTTTGCTCAAAAAACCGACAGCTTGATATGGAAGGTTAACGCTCAACTAATCCGCGTGAAGCCCAGATTATGCGACGCAATGTGCGCAGCGACCTTATCAATGGAAAGTCAAGGAAAGTGGCGATTCAAATCACACAATGACGATTATATACATTGATTACAACACAAAAAAAAACAGTCAAACCTTACGTTCTAAAACACTATTCCTAACTTAACAACTAATCTTAGCCTAACATAACCAGTCCGACTCCCACATAATTTCGTCGTGTCCTTTCACATTTTCAATCTAAAAAAAACATCACAATAAAAAAACACTTCGTTCACTATCTGTGAGCTCTCGTTGCCGCAATCTGGATGCCACGGGTGGCAAGCCGCGTGAGGAGCGCACATGGTCGGAGTCTCGGTAACTCACGAGGAGCGCACGTAGTCCAGGTCGTGTCCAGCCGCGGGAGTCGAGCTGCAGGAAGGCGTCAGGCCTTCCTCGGGAGCCTGTAGTGGCCATCGCCTGGAACCATCCAGAGCGCTTCCTCCTCGAGTGACGCTGATGGCACCGACCCGCATTCTTGAACACATGTGGCGGCGGCTAGAGCGCCCGCCGCCGAAGGGGCTGCCGCGGGCAGGAGTCCGGGCAGCGCAAGCTGCTTCGTCGACCGTGGTCGGAACTGGACAAGACCGGTGCTTGGGCACACGGCTTCCGCCCTCTGTGTGTGCGGGGAAGGGCGGGTAGTCTCCCCGCACCCCCCACGCTGGCACCCCTATCAATCTCTTGCGGTGCAGGGTGATAATTGCGGTGCCGCGTGAAATTTAAAATTTAATTACAAAATATTTACAATATAGCTTAATTTCTAAAAAAAATACGCGATGCGGAACGTTGCACGTAGGTCGCGGTCGCATCAAACTTCTCAAACCTCAGCTAACCTCCGCCAAAATCCCTGTACACATGGGCCAACCATAGAAAAGAGACGGGCCAACCTCGGCCAATGTGTACAGGGCCCATTAAAGCCGGTTCTACACTACTAGCAAAGTCGGCCGAAGCGATAGTGTAGAGGGGTTCTTCGTGCTACTTCGGCTCGCCTCGGACGACTTCCGAAAGTTGTCGGTTTTTGCGCCGAGTCAAAGGAATCGAAGTGACCCGAAGTTCGTGCGAAGTACTATTCTCGGACAACTGAGTTCCTCGCAGTGTGTAGACACATACTTCGGACTAGGGATGGGTAAATGAAAAAAATTATCGATATGTATCGAAGTTTTAATTAATTGGAATAATCCAAGAATATGGTCCCGTTGTTCATACAATGAAAATAAGTATTTCACTATATAATTTAATGTCCTCTCAATTAAATCTAACTAAAATAATCGTAATCTAAATTAAACAAACCAAACCTAATAACCTAACCTAACCAAACCTAATAACCTAAACTATCCTCATATATTGCTTATGAAATGTCAAAATATGCAGTGCATTTTTCGAAACTTTAAAGTGTAATATCTTATTTAATACTTACTTTTTAAACGTAAATTATCATTTATTTTGTTATTAGCACATTCAATAATATAGTGAAATAATTATTTTCGTTGTATGTGCAATGGGACCATTATCTTGGATTTAGTCATATATCGATACTTATTTATATTATTTTTCCAAAAATGTAAGGGGAATAAGTTTTTGGCGACCAAAAAATAAATAAAAAAGGTCACCGGAAAAAATATCAATGACAAAAAAAAATATCGATATTTTTAACCAACCCTACTTCGGACTTCGGCCGATAGTAGTGTAGAGCCGGCTTAAGAATATCATAGCCGCAGTCTTTATTCTGTGGCCTGTGGCCGCAAACCATAGAAAAAGTGCCGCGATCCGTATATGTCACTCATAACGTGCTTCTTTTTGCCTTTTTGACTAAGTTTATTCATTAGAAAATCACTTTTTTCAAATCATTAGCATAACATACAGCCGTTCGCCTTATCCTAAAACAGATATATAATTTATATTTCTTCAAAATGGATACAATTTCTTCAACTCCATCTCAGGGCATGCAGCAAATAGATCTGACTAAACTTAACTTACAACAATTGACACAATTAAAACAGCAAGTTGACCAAGTAAGGCTATTCTTCAAACGAAATTTAAGATACTTTTAACATTTAAAAAAAATTTTTTTGAGATATTTTTAATATAATCTTGTAATATTTTAGGAGCTCAATTTATACCAAGATTCCTTGCAAACTTTGAAAATTGCCCAGACTAAATTTATAGATTCTGGTGAAAGCGTTGAAAAGATAACCCCTGAGACGAAAGGAAAGTCAATTCTGGTACCTCTGACTGGCTCAATTTATGTTCCCGGAACAATAACTGACACAGAAAATGTGATAATAGATATTGGAACTGGTTATTATGCTGAGAAGGTTTGTATTAAATTTTATGTAAAGAATATATATTTGTTCTATTGTTTTTCGTTTACTTGCAAATATTTACCATTTTACAAATATTTACTAAGATTTTGAAAAAAGAAATAAAGTTACATACCCGATATTGACATATTTGTTGTCTCACTTATGAAAAAAATCATGATACTTTTTTAAATTTTCAAAAATTTTTTGAATTACGCGAATTAAAATATATCGATTTATGGAAAAAGGGGCTAAAAATTATTTTGAATTACAAATTATTGGAGTTTTTTAAGTATCGGGGTTAATCTACTATTAATTAATTATCAGGGTTCAAATTAATAGGGTTATGCTGTATATGACAGTATTGTATATCCCTTGAAATTTTTACCCTAACACAATTTTATTTATTTATTTATTATATACATATACACCAATTGCCATTACACATCAATGGATACATATAGATGGAAAAATTATTATTATTGTAATATTGCAAAAGTTCATAAATGTGATGTTTTATGACATGAGTAATTTTTTGATGTTAGCCACAAATGAGGAATCAGTGTCTCCTAAGACGTTGATTTACCAAGCAAGCAATTCTATTTTTAGGCCCATGGAAAACATAAGTTTTCCTTGATTTCTCAACGGCTGGCGAATCTTTTTGTTCTTAGATCATTTTATATGATATTTTCATTAAGATTTTTTGTTTGTTTCAGAACATATCTAGTGCAAAGGACTATTTCAAAAGAAAAGTAGAATTCCTTACACAACAAATGGAAAAGATTCAAGCTCTTGGTATTGAAAGATCGAAGATCCGAGATGCAATTTGTGATGTTTTGGAACGAAAATTACAAAGTCAGATGGCTACCCAGAAATCACCCGCTGCTTCATAACTTGCATATTAATTTAATCGATAAAAGGACCCATCCAGCATGATCAAAATTTAATTTAATATCATTAATGGCAACAAAATTTTTGCATCTATGATTATTCTGAAACTACTAACAATTTAAAGTATTAATTGAAAAAAATTGTCTAACATGGTCTTCCAGAGTAATTAACCGAGATGTAAATTCATATAACAATTGGAATGTTTATTTATATTATTTAGTTTAAATGATGAAAATGCTTTTAATGCTTAAAATGTTTGAATACATACATTTATAAAACTAAAGAGGTGCTTTATTTAAAACAATTATCTCGCCTACAGCACACATAGTTCTTATTTGACAATTTTTTTTTCTACAACCATTGTTTAAGATGCGTAATTAGGATTTTGGCAGCTCACTGACTGTCTTTCTTTTAAAGTTGCTAAGGAGATACATTCTCGGCAATATTTCCTACAGCACTAAAAGTTCATGTCCTAACCTCATCTCATCTCACGAGATCTTTGCATCGTAAAATTAGTCCTTGACGAGGTCTTTCTTATTGCGGTGTCACTCTTGTTCATTCGTTTCACTTCTTCTCCCCTAAGATGTCTCATTTTGGCTGTTTGAATCCTTCATAGCACTCTTTCTGTGAGAATTCTTTCATCATTTATATATACATCAAGCCTTTATATATTGAAGAGTGTTCCATTTCTGTCTTCAACGATGGTTATAAGGATCAGATGTATGTACTGCTCAATTTTCAATGGACGAAATTTAACATAATTTATTTTCCATTTTAATCTCGGGTGATCGATTATTAACCCCTGGTGTGCCGCCACGCGGTAAATGTTTCCGTTGTCTGCCGTGCTAAATAATACACGAAAGCGCTGTTTTTACTTGATTGTTTTTTATTAAAATTCGTGGTTGGACGCCACTAATTAAAAAAAAAATTTTTTTAAAGATACATAACCGAGGTTTTTATTAGTATTTGTTTTTTTTACATTACCACTGTAAATATATATACTATAATTTAATAAATTTCTTTCGACTTATCATACTAAGTATCGCCTTACCCGAGGAAAATGATTATAAAATAAAATACTGAACTTACATTGGGGTTTTGTTTGTTTTATTTCATATTTTGATAGATTTTATAGCCGAAGGTACAAAAACAATGTAATATAATATCATTAAACTGAATAAAAAACATATTTGAAAATGAGCATTCAGCGGATCCGCTCAAAGGGGTAAGGTAATTTGAACACAAATTTAGAGTTATTAATTATTGAAAAGATAACTTTCCTAAATCATCATCTACGAAACAAAGTCTTTCATATGATATATGATTCTCAATAAATGTGAAATAAACCGAAAACAAGACTCACACACCACCAGCGGACACTGAGAACTTTTATGTGAATTTATTTAAAGATTTACGTCATTTTTGAAAAAGTCTGCTTCAAACTATTGCAAAATAATAATACAAAATAAACAACTTAGGCCCGGTTGTTTCAAGTTCGATCAAAGCATAGATTTTTATGAAAACGGATCGTCTGATTGGTGGAGAGCGTAAAAATCTATGCTTTAAAAGAACGCTTACTTTAATCCAACTTGAAACAACCGGCCCTTAGACACCTTCATCAGCAATTAATTCAATAAACAAAAAAACATGAATTTCAACTTTTTACACCATTTTGATTGGTCGAGAACCTTCATTCGTTCAGTAAGAACACACATGAAGGGATTTCGAACTTTATTCCGTAATATTATAATAAACGGAAAAAAATGCGTGCGGGCGTAGAAGCACGGATCCGCATTCCGGTAGTTTACAGAGGTAGCTCGGATCTGCGTTCCGGCATACCAAGGGTTAATGCTATATATTACACTACAAAAATAAATCCTTACTCCGGCCGCACGCTGGATGCGTTTTCGTACGAAATTGAGTAGTACGTATAAATACGAATATGCAAGTACATTCCTGTCCTTCGAAGTAGTATTGAACATCGTAGACGATTTAGTAGTGCGTGTACGCACGTATAGATGTGATGGCCGACACAATCCGGATTTGTTTGGAAATTCTTGCGATTTCGTACGATAGATATTGAAAAATTTGTCAATTTGATACATGACCACAAATGTTTGTGGGACCAAAGTGATTCCACTACGTGACCATCAGTGCAGATCATGGCGGGGAATCTCTAAAGAACTAAAAATACCTGTAAGTCAAATAATTTGGTTTAATGAATGTGAAGTATGATTATGTACTTCAAATAAAAAATCTTTTAAATATTTCTCCGATGTTATGAGTTCTCGTTGCACTTCGATTCTCCCCAGCATTCGTGAATCTATTAGATAGATAGTCATGAAATTTGTCATTATTTAAGTCTGCCAAAATATGATGGAATTTACCAAATTCATCCTAGTATGTTATATTTCGTTCACCCATTTTGTTCTACGATGCCGTAGCAGCCTACGAGTAAGAAGAGTTTTCTAGAAGATACAGATTATTCATTTGCCACAAACGTTATTGGAGAAATGCGAAAAGTAACTGATCGTGACGCAATAATCGTACAAATACGTACGTAATAATTCGTATCCAAAGTGAGCCGGCCTTATCAAATATGTTCTATTAATCTTTTGAATAAAATTCATAAAAAAAAAATTTGGGGAATTTTCAACATGTGTCAAGATCCGGGACCAGGACTAAAAATAAATACTTCCAATCCACCATGGTAGCTTAATTAATGTGATGATACTTGCCTTTGTGATGATTTGCATATTTTTATTATTATAGTGAATTTTGGCAGAAATCATTTAAAAAAAGTGACCGCTTTGAGAGGCCAAGGTTTTCAGTCACTTAAATCCATGAATCTAGTTTGTGGATGTTTAGGATTATTTTTGGTTATGTCGGGAATAAGGATTAGTTTTGGAGTTTTAAAAAATGATTAATGCAATGGCAAAAAATATAAATTAAGCTTTTATTTTATTTCAAAATAAAAAGATCTAACGTCATCAGTATACATGCTTTGATCATTGCGGAGTTGTTTCGGAAGTAAACAAACTGACAAGGTATTATGACTTGAGTGTCGAATCCAGTTCCCCACCAGCCTGCATCTCTTTAATGATGTCCAGTCCACCAATTAACTCCCCTTTTACATAAACCTGGGGATACGTCGGCCAATCGGAGTAGGTTTTCAGTCCTTGACGTACTTCTTCATCATTGAGAATGTCAAATGTTTCATAGTCCACTCTGCATAGTAAAGAAAAACAATTTTAAAATGTGTTAATTATGTAATATGCTTGTTGAAACCATATTACTTTGTAAATATAAAATATTAACAATAATCGACGTGATATAAAAAGAAAATTGATGCAATTCTAACATGTACAAAAATATAGGTATACGTAATCAGTACTATAAGTACTTGAGAAATTCAAGAGACCCAAAAAAAAACACTTTGAATTATGAGGTTGATTCGAAATTCAAGGTACAAAAAAAATATAAAAATAATTGTATCATAGAGAACCAAAGACGACACCGAACTCGACATAGCTATTTGCTGTTATCACTTGCGAAAAAACGAAATATTAATTTTTTATTTCGTCACATTTGGATGTCCGTAAATCGAAAATGTTTAGATTATAATTTATAGAAAATAACTTTGTTTACACCACTTTTTTATTTAAAAAAATTCAACATGTTCAAAGCCAATGATGAAGAAGCCATTGGCTTTTAAATGGTTAAATTTTTTTCAATAAAAAAGTGGTGTAAACAAAATTAATTTCTATAAATTATAATTATAATGTCATCATAATTTTGTTGTAAAAATAAAAAAAAATTGTCAAAACAAAATAATGTAAAATGAAGAAGAAAACGTTTAGAATTATCTTCGAATTTATGAAAGGCTTCTTTAACTTCACTTGATTTTAACTTTCGAATTTGATAGAGCATACACAATCAGCACACGGATCATGTTTTGCGGTCACGAAGAGGGTCTTCAAGTTTGTGTTTACTGGGGTATTATGCCGTGTTGTTCCGACCTTACAAACTTGAAGATTCTGAGTGGCCGTGAAAACCTAAGAACATTCTTAACGAAGAGGGTCGTTATTAATTATTAACCACATACTCCTGAAAAATCACAGAACATAATTAAGTATTATTTGTTTATTTATACACAAAAAGCCTGTCAAACGTAAGAGGTGTAAATTAATGGTTTAGTATATAGGCCATGGAGAAGCGGTAATGGCTGTGTTGATTAGTTGCCATTTGTGCGTCCGAGGTTCTAGCGTTTTACCAGCCGTGTAATTTTGTGTTTTAGCTGTGAATTCAAACAAAATTATTATAGTTAGATATTACAGGGAACCTTATTTTCAAGTGAATTTCGTGGTCTTGAATTTTCACAACATGCTGTTTCCCGCTACAATGCACACACTGCGCGTTCCGTTACAATAAATTTTTTATCCTGAATACACCAAAAGAAGACAACTTCAAAAATTCAAATTATGTTACCCAAAATATATTGATTTATGGCGCAAGGGTCAAAAAATTATATAGATTAATTAATTCATTCTCGAGCCATCCAGGGTTAATCAACTATGAAATTAACATTTTAGGGCTTGTGTGTTTTAAAAATTTCGAATTTTTCGAGTTTTTACCGTAAAATAATATGATTGTTTTGTGATTTGAATAAATATGGTTATTAAACGCATATATTTCAGCATTCAATATATACATTTTAATAAAGTCATCTGATAAATCAAACATTCAGGAAAAAATAGTGATTAAAAATAATTCTCCATGGTACATAATGCACGCACATAATCAATATCTTTTTCACACGATTTGTAAATTCAAAGTGTAAATACTTTCATAAATCAAAATTCACAATTTCATAATTTTTAGTGACATGATGCACGGCCATTCCGTTTCAATAACTCAAAAAAAACAATGGACAAACATCAAACGATGGCGTGACATATTTATCCGTTTTTTAAATACTTAAATAGATCATAAAAACATGGCATAATACCCCAGAAGACACAAACCAGAAGATTCTGAGTGGTCATGAAAACCTAAGGAGGAAAACTTAAGGAGTAAAAAAGAAAAGCTTTTAAGCAACTTAGCTTTTTTACAACGCTGTAAAGAACGGTTGGTGATACCATCTTTCATCAAATTGTGAAGACACATCCACATGGAGAAGGCTGAGAGAATATTCCAAAGAACTGAAGCTGCCTTTTTGAGTAAACAAGGGTGCAACACGCACCTGTAATTGGACAAAACAACAAGAATTCTTTTTGACCTGCACCTAAGCCTGAGTGGTACATTGACATATGAAGAAATGCTTAATAAAGACACTGGACTACCAAAGTGGTGAAAAATTTATACGACCATTCATATCTTGTATTGCTAGCCAATACTTAACACAATGCTGACAACGCTCTCACACTGCTTTCGACATGGTACTGCAAGCCAATACTTAACCACAACACCAACACATCAGCCTTGATGATGGACCCTGCAATGGGATCCGAAACTTCGGCCAGAAAGATCGTAAAAACATTGGTATAATACACTATTAGACACAAACCAGAAGGTTCTGAGATTTAATCTGCAGAAACTGCATAATTTACACATAATTTTAGAGCCAGATTGTATGAAACTGAAATGCGACTAGCAAATTTTTCCATAATTAGTGGAAAAATATAAAATCCAGGTCCCTCTAGTCAAATTTTAATTTCCAATTACAGATAATTTTTAAAAACAAATTGATCTCATGTATCGAGATTTAAATGCATTTGGCGTTTCTACGATTTACTTTCACTCAAAATTTCAACACTTTTTTTTAGCGAGATCATTCTCAACAAATGAAACAAATCAATACACAACACTCGTTTACGTTACTGCTACAGGCTGAGCAATAGTTTCAAACAGAAAATAAAATAATTTTAGATTGCAGAAGAAAAAAAGTGATAATTTGTTGTTTCTTCAAATAAAAGTTGAAACCATTTAACTGTTTATCCTTAAGTTTTCCAGTGTAAATATTATCAATATTTTCTAACCTAGGCTGGAATATGTATACAATAATTAAAAACAGAAAATTGAGTGGGCTTGTAATTCTAGTAAGAGCTGTTCGTGATAATATATCTAAAGTCGTGTTAAAATTTTTTAACATTTAATTTTAAACCAGAATTAATATAGATTTGAATTAAAAAAATAATATTCATGTTATGTAATCAACAATAAATATGCTCGCATGAATGTTGAAATAACAGTCGTCATACAATCACGGCAAAGATAGTTACTAACACACAATACCCTCCGTGTATTATACACAATGCTTGTGTTATAAAAATAGGACAAACTTGCCGATATCCCGCAAAAATTATGTGTAAATTAAGCAGTTTGTGCAGATTAAATCTTACCGTTGGAGTAAAACTGCAATTTTATATTATTCTTTGAATGCATTTTGAAAGAAATTTTACGACGTAAATTTTGATTTGTGAAAGTTTTTTACACTTAGAATTTTACAAATGGTCACTATGCGAGATTTATAATCACTAGACCAACAAGCTACTCGGATTCTACTTCACGCAGGTAGTAATAAAATTAGAGAGAAACCAACTAACCCCGTGCCTTGCAAAATTTGGATAAGAGTTCTGCTGAAGCCACATTTCGGAGTATCCCGGTTTCCTTTCATGAAAACCATCACATTGTGTTTGTTAATCAACTTCTTCAGTCTCTCTTCCAGGGGTTCTTTGGTCTTAGCGGGCGAGGAGGTCACCGAACTGAGGTGCTTGACTTTGGCAGTAAGGCTAATTATATCAGCACCATCTATTCTGTCAACCAATTTGCTATTTCTTATGAATACAACTGTTGGCACCGCTTCTACCTGAAACACAAAAGGACATCAAATTATTTTACATAATTCTTGGCATCATACATAAGACCTACCAGTGGCCCGTGATAACATCGAACATAAATCTTTATTTTTCTTTCTATCATTAAAACTGCCAATATTTTTATCTAGCCAACGCCCATGATAATGAATGAGAAGAAAAAGAAGGATAGAATATTTCCAAGAGTCATATTAGCCAAAACAATTAAGTTTTTTCACAATATTTATTTATTTAAGTACACAAAATTAAACTTCTGTGTGTATGGATGAATGATTCAATTATCAAGTAAAAAAGAAGAAAAAACTTTTTTTTACCCTAATGTTAAAGTTTTTTTAAGAATGAACGAAAAATTTACAGAAAATAAGTCTTAACATTATATACAATTTAAAGAATGTAAGATTAGTCACCCACATCTTTTAAGAAAAAACCTTTTTATTTCCGCTTCAAAGTTTGAAATCGGCGTACTGTAAGTACAGTCCCAGGTAATTTATTGATCAGCACATGTAAAAAATATTCCAGTGTTCCGAACAAGTACTTTGTGAATTGATTTACCTGGGAATTTATTATTTATTTATTTTTAGTCATTTTTTGTCAGAGACTTGATAAAAACATTTAATTCAGGCAGGCAAATGATTAACACAATAATTTTACAATTATTATAAGAACATTTAAGGTTCATAAAAAAACAAATCATTATCTACAGAAAGTAAATAGCAAGTAAAAAAGGTGTTTTTTATTTTAGAAAAGAAAAAACTAACTTTAAATTTTAGGGAAATTTCAGGCATATCTTCAGCGGGGCAAACACAAAATTGAGTTCCGCTCGGCTTCAATTCTGGCAGATTTACTAATTCCGACATAACGTCAGTCACTTGCTTGCACTGTGGAGCCCATTCTGCAGAGAAATGAGCCACAGTCAAGTTAGGAGAACTGAAACAACAACAAAAACATTACGAAAAGGAAAAATCATTTATTTGACAGGTTCACGTTTATAAAGTAACAATTTTACATGATGTATATTCTCAGACAATGAATAGTATTAAATTTATAAAGTAAAATTTTTAATAAATATTTAAGTGCAATGATGCTACTAAATAGTTAACCCTATTTTTTTTTAAAGCATTTGTGAAGCTCACCTGATAAACTTGTTAAAATCCTCAGAAGAGGAAATTTCTTTCACTGATGACATTATTAATGAGTTAAGAGAACGCGAATTATGTAAATATACACCCGGCAATCAAGTCACTCCAGACGTTTCTTGAATTTACGTCCTTTTGTCGGATAAGTCAAATTTCGACCAATCTCGAAACGAGCACGTACGCCACCAATGTTACCAGTAGCCAGAGAATAAATAGAGATGTTCAACGCATTGTTTATTGTATGTACAATCGATATCTTTTAAAAATGTCACAGCAGTACCTATATATGAATGGACCAGAGCCAAACCTGCCTATACAATAAATATGTTGAAATGAGATAGGTACCTATTGGGACACAATGTTTACGGGTTATCATAAATCAGGTGTTGTGTTTTCAATGTTTTTTTATATTTTTAGTCATTTGACAAATACATACTTTTACCTATTAATATAATTAAAATACAAAAATTATATCTATTATAATAACAAGATAATAAATTATGAAAATCATAGGCATGTTTGACTTTAAGGAAATATACAAAACAATACGATATTTGTGGCGCAGGAATTTTTTTACAATTTCTTAATTTAATATATACGCATAATAATTAATCTTATGATAATAGTGATCTAATCTAGATACAACAATTACAAATTTAAGATCAACCTCAATTATCGAATATTGACTCTTTAACAATAAATTGGACAACTCTAATGTTTCAGTTTTGTACTCCGCAGCTACCTCTGTACATGGTTAATCTTTAATGTTTTAGGCTTATGTTCCCTTCTCGAGATGCGTTACTTTGATCTTAAGCATACGTGGGGCTTATTTTTTGGACCTCAGAGTGGATGTCCTCTGAGGATTATAATAAACTACAGATAAAGTGAGAGATATGGAACCGGTAGAGTTTTTTTGTAGATCAAAAAAAAACTCGAGTAGATACGTTGGTTTTTCGATTGATTTTATCCCTTCGAGATCCCGATTATAATTATATTCCCTTCCCGATATAAAATCATAATGACGAATCCAAAGAATAATATGTAAAAATATTTTCTTTGCTGGTCGGCTGATGTATTTTAATATGCAATTGCTATTAGAGGCTACTGTTGCAATACATTTATTTGGTCTGATTATGTTCCCCCTTTAAAAAACACGATTCTCACCTCGCAAAAATTTTTGCTTAAGAATTTATTTTTTCCATGTCTCCATATTGGGTTGTGTATTTCTTCCTTTATGGTTTTCTGTTATCTCTTCATATTATTCATGGGAAAAACTTGTAATGGATACTGTATTTGCAGTAATAAACAATAAAATAGTCAAGTTTTCATCATCAAGAATGAATAATTCGGTTAGGTTAAAACTGTTACAGCTAAACTTACCTAAACAAAATTGAAATAAAATTAGTCATCAATAAAGAATTTTTGAAGAAAATAACGCAATAAACACTAACATTCAGTTTCAAAATGAACTGAATTTGGCACATGATCTGGGAAAATTATTGATTCGACATTTCTTTGGACGGCATTTTATTATTTTATTTACGTATAGGTATGTTTGTTTTTATTTTATTAGGAAAATCGTTATGCCGAAAAAACGATATGCGTTTGCAGGAATACTGTTTACAGTTTTGAAGTAAGTTAAAATTTTATAATTACCTAACTCATTTTTTTTTTGGTTTTATTGTATACGCTGGTTTCGCTCCTCCCCACTCACAAAGTTTTTTTTTGTAATCTGTTTTATAATGAGCGACTTTTTTAAGACTATTAATGGATCATATATAAGAAATAATAAATAATCGTAAAACATATTCGAACCTATTAAGTGTAGGTATAACCAATCTATATTTTGAAAACAATACATATGGTTTATGCATGACTTTGGTGTCATCAGGGCAAAATATCTTAGGTCAAAATATTTTAGACCTGATTTTAGCCGATTAGACTGAATCGATTATCGTGGTTTCGGGGTCCCATATAAGTTTCTTGGTGATAGGGTGGATCATTTACTCTGACATCATATCCATCGATTTCCCAATATTTAAATCGGGATCTGCATTTTCCATAATCCATTCTGGGCGTCATGAAATGCTACACCTGAATATTATTATATTTACCAGTGTTCCAAAATGGATTTTTAATACAAACTTTATTATATTATAGTTTTATGTTTTAGTTTTATTCATAACTTAACATAATTAAGTATACTAGTAAAGACGACATATGTTGGGAATTTATTTACCTACTATTTACTTTAGATATTCTTATGGCCCGTGTTCATGGAAAAAAAGATGATTATGAGCCTTTGTTTCATGTTTCGCGAAAAATGTTTTCTTCTTCAGGATAACTAGTTATTGTTTTCGTTCTATTGTTGAACGTTGTTCTTGAAACATTAAGATATTTTATTTATTGAAACTTGAAACATAAAGATATTTTATTTAATTAAGTGGTATAAACAAAGTAATTTTGACTTTATTTAATTAATTATGTCACCATAAATTGAAAACCTTGTTTCAGAACTGTTTTTAGAAAACTTAAATATATTCAATGTAGGGGTGGTAAGATAAATGACACACGTTTTTCTGCCTGATTATTTTTACTGAATTCTTATAATAAAACAAATAGAATTTACATTTTTTCAATATCAAACAATATTTTCGTTTCATATCGTTCGAACATATCGTTTGGTAAAAATATCTCAGTTGTCGAACAACCAACCCCTGTTTGTGGAAAAATTCACTCTGACAAAGTTGTAGTGAACCGCATCATAAGCATTTTCAACGATGGCATGTCTCGCATCAGAATTTTTTTTAATGTTGGAAAAAACAAACCTTATTCGACAGGTTTTAAGTAAGACAATAAGGAAGTAAGTACTTCATTATACCTACTTAGGGCCGGTTGTTTCAAGTTTGATTAAAGTAAGCGTTCGCTTAAAGCACAGATATTTACGAAAACGGATCGTCCGATTGGTGGAGAATGCAAAAATCTATGCTTTAAACGAACAGTTACTTTGATCCAATTTGAAACAACCGGACCCAAGAGCGGATCCAGCTTTGGCGCCAGGGGGGGATCACATAGTCGTGGTCAAGTCACAAGAAGTTATGATTTAGGGCTGGGACCAGGTCCACCTAGGACTTGGTCCCAGCCCAGGGGGGGTCATGACCCCCCCCCCCTGGATCCACCCTTGACCAGACCTTATTCGATTTCACACTTCACACGTTTTTAATCAAACTATATTCGTACTTCATTATAATTATACCTTACTTCACACAAATGTTTTTAATCCCCCCCTCCGTCAGAAATAATTTTTGGCGGATTTGATGTGGATAAAACTACCGACTCAAATCCCATTGGTGCATAAATGAACGACCAAAATCCCCCCCCCCCCCCCGTCGGTGATAATTTTAGCTAGGTCTTAGAGTATATACAATCCATTGTATATTCTCTAAGGAGGTGAATATCCAAGAGTTTTAAATTCATAGATCGGTGAATTGAAAAGATCCAAGTCGCTGAATATAGAGTTGAACAAATTAGACGAGCGATATATAAAAGAGTTTTGCCGGGAGTTGGTATTACAGTGTGAAAGGCTCAAGGTCTCAACCGATCTAGTGGATCTTCCGGGTATATCTGAAACATAAAAGAAGTGATGGCAAAATAAAACACTCGTGAAAATTTGCTTTAATATATTATCGAACGTTGTACTGTACAATTATTATTAAAAGTCGAAAGAAACTATAAATATGTTATATGTACAAAAATGAAATCAAATTTAATAATTGTAGGTATACCTTTAAAGTACTAGTGCGCTAAATACTTCATCAATCGCTTTAGTATTTTGGAATAAAATATTTATATAACCTTAAACTTTCAATTCAAAATTTTTGTGAATGTGTATTTACATATTTACAAGTGTGAACGGTATTAATCAGATAATAGTGTATCAAATGACTTTCGATTAATTAAGTACTAGCAAGTACTTACACGTTATTATTGATAAAAAGACAAATGCAAGTGTCGGATAGGCTTTATAAAAATAAAATGAAACTAATTTAATATATCTTTTTGTCTTTGAAATTGAAGAGGATTTATATTGATTGTACAATGGACACAGTAGACTATAAATAATTCAACAAAACATGGAAAAACAATTAAATGCAATAAAAATTATTATATTTTTGAAAAATCGTATGATTTGTAAATATTACGTATTCTTTACAACAATTATATACAACACGACACAACCCTAAATGAATAATACAGAAATATTTATGTATTGGATTATATAACAATATTCTATTCTAATTATTTTCTATCTACATTATACATATAATTTTAGAATGATGCTACAATTATTGAGCCATATAAGTACAGCTTAAATCGCATTTTTGCATTATCTTCATATTGTGCAATATTTTCATTTATTTGCAAAATAAGTAGATAAATATTTTTTCGTGCTTTATAAGTATAGTACTAGGTATCATTGTCGGATAAAATAAAAAAACGACTTCTTTAATTCGCTGAAAAAGTTCCACGAATAAAGTTAAATTAAATCTCGAATGCTGTCTAGAAACATAAAAATCTTTGTATGCAAAATGTCATGTCAGTGGCGTTTTTACATGCGTTTGAGACTCGGACTAAATCAAATACTGGAGGATAGCTCTGTTAGAAGCTTCAAGAAGAGCGTATGTGAGAAGGTCTATGAAAATGAACGAAACATAAGTGGTGTGCCAGGACATAAAAGTCTGGCATTCTATCCTCTTTATCTACCCCTCCTGGAAACGGCGTGATGGTAAGTTAGATAGTTAGTTAGTTGAGCCTCGGACACTTCTGGCGTGGGCATTACAATGATGGGCTGTATAACATGTTTAATGGAGTGACAACGTTCTCAAAGATATCTCTGCCTTAGAGCTTCGAAACTGGAAAGAGCTGGAACTAGACCGAGATGAGTGGAGGAAAATTATTGAGGAGGCCAAGACCCACCGAGGGTTGTAGTGCCAAGAATGATGATGATGATGATAACATATTTAATAAACCACCAAGTTTAAACAAAAAAGAATAGAAAATCGGTAGTTGGTCACGGGTCAAGGAAGACCGAACATAAAACACCGAAGTAACAACTGAATACCAGACCAATAGAAGGCAGAAGCTTGAGAAGACTTAAGCTGAGGCGGAGAGACAGTCAGTGTCCTCAAAGGTTACATCTGTCTTTGAGACCAAAATGGAAGAGAAACAGTACAAAGCAAAGTTACGAAGGAAGACCCTTGACGCGAAATTGAGCTGTTGAGAAAGTATTATGATACTAATAATACTGAAATTTAGAATTTTTTTGATAAGTATATAAAAGAAAAAGGAATCTGCGTTGTTTGAATAAACTTATGTATTTTTTTTACTATTGCCCTGATTTTACGCGCTCGCAGTAAAGATCTCGAGATCAAAAGTATACTACAACAGGACGCAATATCATTAATCGCATATTTCTTTCGATTAACTTATAAGTATGTATACAGTATGTTGATCAAAAAAAAAATAGTTTTAAAACATAGTGATTATCGACAGAAGTATTTGATTGTCCATGAAACTAGAATGCGGTCATAAAGCTTCGGAACTTCTGCACAACTGGAAATTGTTATAACAAAAAAAAAATTAAATTGGATGTTACTCAAGGATCGCATTGGGGATATCTTATGTACGAAAAGGATGTGAGATTGTCAATATGACCCTCAGTTTTAAGCCATATGTATATGCCGATGATTTCGGACAGTGCTGTCATAATAGCAAGCATGGTACGAACACCGGAGTTATTACATGCGAGATTTTATGAGATCACCCTAAACCTAGATGAATTTATTGTAGGTACATCTGAAGGATGTGATATTCGAAACTTCTAAATAAATTGTGTCATGTGTCGTATTTTCCACATACATAGTTATTTTCAAATAAAAATTAAAACCTAATATTGTTTTCAACTAAACAATTGTTTTTATCCCAAAATACTTGAAATAATGCAGCATTTCCAACGCTTTTAATTTACTTTTTATTTATTGTTTTTACACGTGAACTACACAAAAAATAAATTGTTATTTTCTTTCATAACGCAGTGTTGTGAATATTAACATTGTACAAAAAGTACCTAAATATTAAATATTTAGCCTTACATA
This sequence comes from Agrypnia vestita, assembly GCA_016648135.1. NCBI lineage: Eukaryota > Metazoa > Arthropoda > Insecta > Trichoptera > Phryganeidae > Agrypnia > Agrypnia vestita. Next base: position 38,574 of record JADDOH010018132.1, read on the forward strand.
TTAGTAAAACTGAGGCACTATCGAGAGCACAATTATAATTATTTTAATTAATCACGACAATGGAAAATGTTTATGGGAACAGGTTATTAACCAGAATCCCATTGTACTCTTCAACTCAAATGCTGTAGTATTCGGGTGCAAAGTCATTTGCCAGATTACTAAGGAAATGGAAGTCGGAAGAACTATTACTATTGTCTCCGGCGGACGCGGGCTGAACCTGAGAAGCTTCGTAGAACTGATGGAATGAACTATAATTATCACTAGAGTCTGTCTGAACACTTGTCGGAGGGGTCATCACGCTGGTCACGTGGTTGGTGCTAGGGTTCGCAGTCGGAAAGGTCTCATTAGCGCTATTGCTGTAGGCTGTGGCATTCACTGGAGCGACGTCAGCGTGGTGGGCGGCCGCGTGGTTGTATCCCGCGCCCTCGTAGTACCCGTGCTTGCTGGAGTACTCCATGTTGTGGTTGTTTTTATGCTGCAACGGATCGGCGTTATAGTAAGACGGTATGATACCAGCAGCATCGTTCTGCACAGGTCCTGCGACGTTCATCGCGTGTCCCATTTCCGCTGGGTAGTGGTATCCGAAATGATTGTTGGGGTGGTAGGCTCCGTGTTCGGCAGCATACGCTTGGGCCTGAGCGTAATTTGAGGCATTGTGATGATAGGATCCCTGATCGTGGTGGTTTTTATAATTGTTGTAATTAAAGTTTTGCTGGTGGTAAGCTTGATTTAAAGAGCCGGGGTAGTTGTGCCTGGACGATCCTCTAGTCAGTCCTCGCGGTAGAGCTTCGTGCCCCCTGCCGTGAGTTGGGATTCTAGTAAAGTGATGTGGCTCCATGCCCGCCGCACCCTGTTGGCCACTGTGGTAAATATCGTGAGCGTAGTTCTGATGCATTTGTTGAAACTGCTGGGCCTGCGCCTGCTTACTTGCACTCCGATTTATAGTTGGGGGAACGACATCGTTTCTGTAATCTGGATGCCCTCCTGGATAGTTGTTGGGTAAATTATTGAGATGTGCCCCTCTTATTATGTAAGGGGGTATTGCATTAGGCACGTTTTGAACTGTGACTGTGGATGCGGCATTAGTAGCGGCTGCCGGCGGGGAAGGCCGCGGGTAGAGCGCCCCTGGAGGGGCTCCCAGGGGACTGGGATGCATGTTTGTGGGCGTTCCTGGAGTAGAAGAGGGAGTGAGACTCATGGAAGAGAGCCCCTTACCGGGCGCCATGGTTTCTTGAATACCCGGAACGGAGTTCGACGCGTGTCCTTCCTTACTAGATTGCGGTGAAGTTTTGCAAATTCCGATGTTCTCAAGGTTCGGAGAGTTCCTTCGATTTTCTGTTTTCACCTTTTTAGTACTGGGCAGGCGAGGACTAGCGAGATGAAGACCGCTCGACTCGTTCGATCTCGAGTCTTCTTCTCCCCCTAGTTTGTCGAAGGACCCTGAGCTGGCGACGCTCGAGGCTCCGTTACTGTTGTTGTTAAAGCTTGTGTTGTTATTGTTTGTCGCGCTGGGGGTGTTGTTGTTGTTTCCCCTAGAAGCATTGAGGTCAGGAAGCTCTTCGTTCGGTCCTAGTAGCCCGGCTGGTGGCATCTCACAGCCTTGACAGCTCTTTTTACTGCTTGGTCCATCCTCGTCCATGAATTTGTCACTTGACATTTTAGAGCTCTTCCCTCCTTCCGAAGTTGTTGAGTCTTTATCATCTCCGTCGTCTCCTTTAGTCAGCGTTTGTCTTTTATGTTTCATCCGCCGATTTTGAAACCAAACCTTCACCTGCAATGTTAAAAAGTATTGATTAACTGAATGCCTTCTTTGGTCATCATTTTTACATGTATTTGTGGTTAACGTGATAACATTATCGACTTTGGCCAATCACTCACTGCATCTCATTTCCTCTTTCTCCACCTCCACCCTGACTCAAACCTCCTCAATTCCTATTTCCGTGTTACTATCAACACTCCTTAATTAACTAATTTTTTCTTATACTTTTCATATTCAGTCGCTTACCATTATTTTACTTTTATATTGTCTGTTGCTAACATTAATTAACTTTAAAATATTCTCCTATCCAACTTTGTACATAATTTACTATGCCTATTTAAGAATCTTTGTAATTGATTTAAGCAATGTACACTATGCTATAAAATTATAATGATCGAAACTGTTAAGGTTCCTTAATAAATAAATATTACACTTCAAATATTACAAATTACTAACAATTATAGACATTAACACGCACCCAATTTAGATGAGAAACCACTCTTGGGTTTAAATTGGGAACAATTATTATTCTCGTGTTCTTATTTAATTTTCCATCTTTCAACTGTCTGTCTATCTTTTGTAAGGATATAATTCTTATTTTTACATAAGCATTCGACATCATTTAACGTTTTTACTCTTCACTTTACTAAAATTCAGACAATCGCATTTCATTTTTACCTGTCGCTCAGTAAGGTCCAGCGAAGCCGCAATCTCTATCCTGCGTGGTCTGCAGAGATATTTGTTGAAGTGAAATTCCTTCTCCAGCTCCAGGAGTTGGGTGTTGGTGTAGGCGGTTCGCAGGCGTCGAGGAAGTCCGTTTTCTGGAAGAGAACACAAAATACGGATCAGCAATTATATAAAAGTAATGCTTACATTCAATCATTGGAATTGGTATGATCATTGACGTATTATAATATAGACACGTTATTCCCATACTAGCCGGCTTTCATATGTAGCAAGTATCGCATTGAAAGAGAACAAATCATGGCACAATTATTTCACAAACGCTCTGCGTAGATAGAAAAATTTGATAATTTGAAGTTACGGTGACTAAAATAACATACTCATTCTTACAAAAGTGTACGATACTCTGTTCCCTTTTCCCCGGACTTTTTTTCCGGTGTAGCATCGCGCCCGATCACAAAGAAGGTCCGTTCGCTAACGAATGCAAGTAAGGCAATTACCTTACTTTTCAGTTGCCAAGATTTCACGCTTGTAACGTATCTACAGTTTATTATATCATTGGATATGATAGTTTTGATGAAATTGTATAAATCTCTTAACGCAATAAATTAATTGTAGAATATTGATCGAAACTGTCATCATGATATTTTAATTTAATATATCTATGCATATGGTAGGTAGGTACTTACCAATCCAATGAGCATTTTTCAATTATTGCGATCCATTATAGAACGAAGTGAGTTATATTTTGAATTTTTTGTTCTATTTTCTTTAGAATATTCTCAACCACAAAGTTTCATGAAAATCTGGAGAAGTTTTATTCATAAGTGAATCTGAGTGCCATTATGAAGTTTTCAGAGTGTAATGTGAAATCGTACTTAGATCCCCTCTACGTTTCAAATTATATTTCATCTGACGTCGTAATTTGGCTCAGTTTCTGTCAAGATTTCTAGACGGATTCACAGGGTGGGATTGGATGTGCAATAATTCAGATATTTCATTTTAAATATACGACATTCTTTACCGTCTCGGACTATTGTCCAACGGGGAATGTTGCATCTTGGAAACTGCTGAGGAGATCCAAGGGAATGGACATGACGCGACCATTTAAATTATAAATTATTGTGTATTATAATATTTTTTATATATATATTTTTTATAATTTATAAATTCAAGACAGGATTTGGACTTCTTCGGTGTAAGTCTGTCCAGATTCAAAGAATATCTGAACAGATAGTCTAGATCTTGTCTCCATCTTGTTAGTATTTTTCATTTGTCCTTACTTTTCTTTTAAATTGCTTTAATTTTTATTCTTATGTATTTTGTGTTGTTCATGATATGTAATATATTTTATTGGACTATGTCCGTTAATATCAATAAATAAATAAATAAATAAATTTTCAATATCAGTATCAGTATCAAATAATACCTTCATAAGAGCCAATAAAAAATAGATATCAACTTCATGCAAAAAAAATACCCAATTTCTACCTATTATACATTTCAGGCCTCCAGGGTGATGTAACCCCTTATAGGTCGACCACAATCAAAAGACCATTCTCTAGCTTTGTCCAGTATGCAGAAAGCGGGGAAAAGTTGCCTGGCAAGCCCGTATTTGAGCCTCAATATAATATTCTAAATAAATATATATTTTTTAGTTTAAAAAAGGTTACATGCTCACTAGAAAAATTTCTTTTGTGTTCATTTTTTGCTTCGTAAAAACACAAATATTTTTTGCGCACGTTCTTTTGAATGCGGTCTAGCTATAACAAAATATTTAGTTACCATGGTAATGAGTTTGCTGTAGTTTTTTAAAAATAAAAAAGTAACTCATAAAAACCAAGTTTTTATTATACTCCCTTTCTTTGTAAAATATAACAACAATTAAAGACGAATTAAAACATATAACATAATACTAAACTTACAGTAATTTAATATATTTCTAAAATGTCAGATGTTTTGAGCTTTGATAATAAACTTCATGCTTTGAAGATTAAATTCTAAAAACATTTGTCATTCAATTTAGATTTTCGACATTCGTAGTGAAGAACCTATTATGTATACCGACGGAGTAATTCAAATTTAGAAAATATTTCGCGACGTTATCGGGCCGCCGCGTTGCTAGTAATCAAACTTTTGTAATGATTCCAATTTGAAAAAACATTAAAATTTCTAAAAATCCAAAATTATACTATAATTTTTTTTTTAACGAAAATTTGATAGATCTTCTTGATCATCGCCACAAGTCTGCTTGCAAAGTTTCAGCTCGATTGGATCACGGGAAAAGGGTTAAAAATCGATCCAAAATTTTTTCACCCGGCAAGGCGGCAAGCAAGCAAGCAAGCAGACGCAACGAGTTAAAATAAAGGGAGTAAAATATAGATGCGAACACCTACGATTCTTCCTATTTTAAAACAAACAAACGCTTATGCCATGAAAATGGGACTAACTTGCTGGTGTCATGACCCCTTATAATAATAATAATAATAGTTTGATAATTTATATAGCGCCGTTTTCGCGAATACTCACCTCAAGGGCTACTTACTATACCACCACTATACCAATAAGCTACTCAAATCGAAGTTATTTTCGGGCAACTTTTTCGTCACATATTTTTAAATGGATTTCAGTAACTGTAAAATTTAGAGATAACAAAATAAATCATATCGTCGCTGTATATATAATTAAGCATATGTGCCGTTTTAGTACATTCTGAGATAAACGAATGAAACTGTTTTAAAAAATAATTGCACAGACTAGATTTATAAAAAATATTTTAAATAA
>JADDOH010018133.1:0-29252 GCA_016648135.1 Agrypnia vestita
GTGGCTATCCAATTGTCGATATACAAGCCCTTCAGAATAACAGACAACCCACCAAATGACGTGCTTGTAAACTCTCAGATTTCTCATATCACGTAAAACATTTACATTTTTCTAAATGTGACAGTCGCTCCTGGGGGCGGAGATTTATGCTGAATTTTAATAACGCGATACGCATCGGACGGAGACGCCATCTCTCGTCATCACATGTAAACACTGTCGCAGACTACCCCACTCCCGCGGGTTGATTATTTTCTCACCCCATTCCCCTCGGCGATGCCCTGAATGCGAAACATTTTCCCTTCGGCCGCGGAGAAAAAAGTTAATCTCCTTTAATGTTCCGCGGCTCGGATACCGGCTCGCTAACCAGGCGCGGTCGCACGCCGCCAGAGCTGAATTTCGGGCGCTTTCCGAATAAATCTGGGATACCAATTCGACTTCTTGAATAGTTGAGGAAAGTGACCAAATATGGAATACATACAAATAATTGTCCTAATAAAAATAATAATAATACTTGTAATAACGACTGTTCAGCATTAAGCTCAAAAAATAGTATAAAATACTTAGTTGACTCTAATATTAAATGGAAATTACAAATCGACAAAACTGTAGAAACGTATCTATACTACCTTATGAAAATAAATATTACTGACGAATTCAAAAAAATATTATAATTCTGTTCTATAACGCCACTCTGGGACAGGCGTAGCCTAGTAGAGTGGCATAATACACAAATTTAACAAAAAAAGTGTAATTTATCTTATATTTTATCGTTAGATTAGTATTAAGTACCTTTATTTGTAAACAAGGATTTTTTGAAATAAATAAATAAATAAATGTCTTTATTAAAATAAGAAATATCTTAGGAATAAAATTGTTAAAGACACTATATTATGCTCTAGTCCAGTCGGTTTTACAATATGGTATTATCTCATGGGGTAGTGCATTCAAAACTTTATTAAAATCTTTAGGAGTTGCCCAGAAATTGATTGATTGATAAAGATTGATTGAAGAAAATTCTTAAAAAACCCAATGATTATCCGACAATAGACCTCTTTAATAAATTACAAGTCCCCACTTTAGAAAATATCTACAAGCAAAATTGCATATTTAAACTATATAAAGGTTTTCATAATGATAACGAGCTGACCCAAAAGGTGTCAAGTAGCAGAAATGTAACACTTGGTAAATTACATATCCCTGTGATACATACCACAACTGCTCAACATCACTACACAGCCAGAGGTGTGAAATGGTTCAATGAATTGCCTGCTGAATTGAGGACTGAGGATAATTATGAGGCATTTAAAAAAACGTGAATTAATACCTTCATAAATAATAAATTTTTTATTTTATTATATATGTACCTATTACTTACTTAATATTATATATTACTTACTTATTAAACATTTTATCATTTTATTATCTGTAAACGTAAAATGTAAAGATACTCCTCTTCTACACACGAGTCTATGTTACTCATGTAGAAGAGAAAAATCAAACATATGTAACTAGCTCTAGGTATCTTGTAAAAAAAAATAATGTAATTGTAAAAAAAATAAAAAATAAAATAAAATAAATAAATACCATTTTTTTTTTGTGACAGAAAGAATATTCATCATAATCACTCTTAGCTCTATAACCCCTGGTGGGTCTTGGCCTCCTCAAGAGTCCTCCACTCATCTCGGTCTAGTGCCAGCTCTCTCCAGTTCCGAAGCTGCATCTTAATATTGCCCTTCCTAAGCTCCTTTGCCCTATTGACCTTGAGTTCAGAAGGTGCTTGATGCTCGGTCATTCTCTCCACATGACCCAGCCACCGAAGTCTTCCCAGTTTTATACATTTTGTGATGTTTAGCTCTTTAAACAGAGTGTATAGCTCATTGTAGTAAGGTCTGCGCCAAAGAACCGGTCCGAAGATAGGCCTCAAAATTATAAATCATAAACTTTTATTCGAAATTATAACCAGTCATATATTTTTACTTAACTTAATAATAGCCTTGTGTTTTATCTATTAAATTAAAGTATAAAATTTTCTCAAAAACAAAATCAACATAAAAGTACCTAATTATGGAATAGGTACCCAAATATGGAATACTACAAAACTATGAACAATGAACTTAAATTTATCTGAGATACCATAGGAACTTTGGTCAAATCTAAATAAGATACCTACTTAATCTACTTGCAAAACAAAACACTTTTATCGTGGACACAACACTCGACTGACAAATTGAAACCTTTAACCGAGAATAATGATTGAAAGAGATAGAAGATCCTGTGCGGCTAAGCGTATTCGTTAACGAGAAATGGCGGTATCCCATATTAAATATACAATTCCATATTTGGTTACTTTCTTCTATACATATATACTTACACTTAGATCGAAACATATTGTAGTAATATGATCAAATTCCCTCAAAAATTCCATAAACGCACTATGGTACACTTTGGAATCGTCTAGAATGCTCCACAAGTCTCTCGTAATCTCTGGAACAAGGCTCTTGAAAAATCTCGAAGGAATTTACCTATAAAAGTATATAAGTCACGCAATGCAGCAAGACAGCGTCGACTCGTATACCCAAATTATGATCTATAAATAAATAATATTATTTAAATTGTACTTGTGCAATTTACTATAGCTAATTTTAAAATTGTAATGAGGCGGCACTGTACATAAATTGAAATTTTTAAATATCGAGCAAAATGTTTAAAGAGTTTTTTAATTAGACTTTTCTACCCTTTCGAATTCATATAGAATATAAAACACATGATGTTTATTATAATAAATAGTTTGTAAAAGTGTCAAAGTTATGGATCTAATTCACTTGTAGTAGTAAATTAAGCATTCTAGCTGCATGTAGAGTACTCAGAGTATCGTAGACCCTAAGGAATAGAAAAAAAAAATAGGGTCATTCATTCGTGACGGTTAACCTACAGTTAACCTACAAAAAGCAACAGAGAGAACGCAGTGTGACCAGCGACAGTAAATAAAGGAAATTATACTGAGGGGAAAAGTTTTTATACGTGCAAAAATTGAACGGAATTTACCAGAAAGTGATCTAAGCGATGGGAACAGCGTTAATTAGTGCGAATTAAGAAACAGTGCAATAATAAGTGTGTGAAATATGCTGGAAACATTTAGTGACTCTAAAATAAAGAATTGTAATTCGATTTTGTTCCAGTGACCTTTTGCGTAATAAATAAAAGTTTGAATTGCTTAAATGTTTTCATTTGTCTGCCACGGGCACGTCTCGTAATAATACTATAAGATATTTAAAATATATGGAGAAAATGGTCCATTATAAAAATATCAAAATCAAAACCTGGTAATCTCCAAAGAACATAGACATGGAAAAAGAAGGATACTATTACGCTGATAGAAAAAACCTTTTTTTAAATTTGACATTTAATTGAAAATCAACTAAACGCAGACCATAACTATAAAATTATATTCAATCTATCTAAAGCAATTTTACCTTTCCCCTTCCTGGTGTCTCATAACAAGTAAGCAAAAATTTTACAGGCAGATTTATATCTTAATAATGAGTCGAAAATGTAGAAGCAACTGTGACCTAATATCAATAGTTATGAAGATACGCAATATCAAAATTTGCATGTCTTTTCTATATTTCTGACTTATTTTGTTGCAGAAAGTCATTATCATTACAATAATTTATATCGATTACGAAAAGTTTATGAAATGATGAAAAACTCGCAAAAACTGAAAAAAACATTTTTTACAAGGTTTTAATCATTTTATTCGAGTTGTATTAAAGTGAGATAAATTTTCAACATCGATGTAAGTTACTGCAATGATAGTTAAACTTTTCGCAAAAAATAAGTCAGAAATACTGAAAAAAATGCAAACTTTGATATTGCAACCATAACTATTTAACTGTAAATACTATATATATATTTTATACGAACCGTTTGTTTTTCCGAGAAACGATTCTCGACGTTTCGTTGAATGCTTATTTGACGTCATCAGGAGGACGACCTTTACCCGCGGAGGTAGAGGGCGGACTGATTACTGCTTTCGAGGCCGCAAATTATATGCACTTTTGATATTAGGTCATGGTTCCCTGGACATGTCCGATTCATTATCAAGGCAGGAATCCGCCTATAAAGTTTTTGCTAGTTTTTGTGAGACGCCCTGTAGAACGCGTTGTCGCGAGCGAAAAAATAAACTGTTTTGCAACCGATTCGTGTCTGATTTTTCCCTAAGCAGGGAGTAAATTCTATTTTCCTTACGAGTCCCTTAGACTAGGGGGTCATAAAAAGTTTTGTGTACAAATGACGTCATTAGGTCCCGCTCGGGCCCCGGGCTCCTGAGCGCTATTAGCCCCGTCTGGGACCCTCGCTGAGTGGGCGGATGAGATTTTTGACGGTGAAATCGATTATTGGGGTAGGTTTTTTGGTCCCGTTTCGTCATGTTGGATCTACAATATATTTGACTTAAGGGCTTTCACTATCTTGACGTTTACAAAAAAGCTCTAAGTTAGAAATAATTTAAGAAATATCTTGACATTTTTTTTATACTGTGTAACTGTCCCCAGTTAAAACATGTGTTTGGGGACAGGAGCGCATGATGCATAATGTATAGTGATGCAATGAATAGTACTTTCACGAATACGAATACGAATAATTGAATGAGGTAATAAATTATACACCGCTGTTCGTTTTTTTACTAAGAGACTTAATAATTAAAATTTACCACCGGCAAATTTTTGTTAAAAAAGCACAACTATTACAAAACAAAAACTATATGAAACGAGCACCTAACCATATTAATAACCCAACGAAACTAGATGAAAGAACTCATGTTATGCTGTGAAACAAGTAACAATTGACGACTCAACAAATCCATTCATTCAATGTTAGGGGAATCCCCGATAATAGAGTGCGTAGGTGTATTCGGGTACACGGTGCACAGCCAAACCGTAATTTACATTGCGTTCAGTTATAAATAGCTTGTCTTTAATATTCGTGACGATGTTCGGCGAATACGAATATTCATATTCCTATTCGTTTATTTTTTTAATTTTTTAAAATAAAAATAGAGATACGAACACGGAATTCGTGTCACATCAATATTCTTACTATTTTCAAATTAAGCTAAACGCTTGTGCTATGAAAATAGGACTAACTTGCTTGTCTGGAGTGAGATTCGAACCTGCGACCTTTGGATCACGAGGCGAGAGTCGTAACCAAAAGACCAACAAGCTTCTCGTTGCATCACTAATAATGTAAGAGCATGAATAATAAGTATGTATAAGTCAATAAATGGAATACTGTAGAGAGATATAAACATTATAAAATAAATATTAGTGAATCATACAAATTACTTTATTTTTTAAATTTGATTATGTCTTATTTATTCTATTAGTTTTATGTATTTCTCGAATTTAGTAACTTTTTCTTCAGTTCTGACATTCATTAGTAAATTATTGAAAATTTAACGCCTAGATAAGAATAATGGTGTTGTGTGGCTGTTTCGTTATATTTTGGAGTGTTTAAACATACTATTATTTGCGCTCATTTGCTATGAATATGAGAATTACTATATTTTGTTAAATGAATGTCTCTTTATGTATTTGTGGTAACGTGATACGCTCACGCACACAAAAGGAATGGCAACATCATACACGCTGACGCCGAGTACCATGGGTCATTACTCCCCGCGAACAGCGGTCACGAAGGAAGCCGAATTGTCAAACAAGCAAACAAAGAGAAATCCAAAGGGACGGGGTCAAAACCCTGAAATGCAGAGGCAGCAAAATGGAGACAAAAACATCGGTGCACGGGCTGCGGCCGCACGCCAGACAAAACACCAGAAGCTCGTTGTTCTGGATCACTATATAAGCCGGCGCCTGCAAAGCCGATTATCTCACTTTGACGCGAACCGCTTATACTGCGGAAGCTCTCGCCTTTCATCGATTCATTATTGTGTCACTGTAAAATACGGTACGTGTAACTTTGTCATTATTACATCTCAATAAATACTATTCAAACATCGCGGCTTCATCCTCATCAGCCTTCCACATATTTATAATATTGAAGTGTTTTTGTATAATCTGTCTAATGTTGCAACATTAATTTCTTCGAAAAGTAAATCTGTAGAGAAGGTTCTAGGTTTTTTATAATATTACTTTGATAATTAATTTTTGCGTTATGTAAATTACTTTTATAAGAGCCCTTCAATCTATTATTCCATATTGTATTTCAAAAAATGGGGAATCCCTAAGTTCTTTAGTTTTAAACTGTGCGTTTGGCTTGTACTTGCAATAATCCGTGAGTATTTTCTGGTCATCCTGTATATCCATCTCACCATTCATTCACATCTATCTGCTGTCACACATATTTACCACCACACATAAAATTTGCCGGAAGATCATGCCTCGACACATGGGCATTGAACTTCCCACAAACGCGCAACCTTAATTTCATTTATTTTATTTTAAAGCAAGTCAAAATTTTTTCTCGTAATAAAACGTTTATGAACAGCCTTTGTGTACATTGATTTAACGAATCAAAATGCCTTCCATATAGCCTACCTGTAAATGCAAAGGTAACGCGGGATAATTAACACCGAAGGCCGCCGACCGTCTGCAGCCTCCCAGCTCCGGTCATTAGTGTAAATCTTAGCGGGAATACATCCTTTATTTCCACACTTAATTATGTCTAAAATAATGTTTTCAATTACACGGCGGAAGAACCTTTTTCCCTACACAAAACATTCAAAGCGAATTGAATCCTGGTCTCATTATTTTGCATTTGCCGTTACAATGTCCAATTTTTAAGTGCCAACAGACATCGCGATGTAAAAGGCCCGAATTAAGAGTCAATAAATAAATAAATAAATATAACTTTATTCCAAATGTGAGGAGGTTCGTGCAATCCCACACATTCCATATAAATTCCAATACTTAGATGATAGTTTAGATGAAAATAACACTTTTAAGGCGTACCTTAACTTTTAAAACACATTAATAAATAATATCATTTCAGTTCACTTCACAAATCCTAGAGCTTTTTGCGGAAAGAAATACCCCTCCCCACCGCGCGCCCCCCTTATTTACCCGATCAGATTTTGTATTTAAGTTAAGTTAAGTTAACAGATTTTTAGTTAAGTTTGTAAAAGCCACTACCAGATTTTAGGTCTACCGGTTTCGAGACATACCCGTCTCTTCATCAGGACCAACACTACACCACTACATTCACAATACTATACACCTCAACCATAGTATTGTTACACTTCCACCACATGCGTGTTAGTCTTGTCAGGGACAAACATGCACTGATTAGTCTAATGAACCATCAGGGATCTACCGAAAAAGAGTGAGAGGGGGCGGGGTCTAAAGTGGGTGTTACCCCATCTTTTGTGAACGTTAAATTAAACAAAGGGCTATATGGAAAATTAATTTGGTTGTTAATTAGGGGTGCTCTATTAAACCGGTAGAACTAAAATCTGGTGGTGGTTTTTACAAAGTTAACTAATAATCTGTTATAATATCTAACCACAAAGTTTATGCTTTAAATATTAATAATATTAATAATAAATTTTCACACGAAGCAAACATATTGTGGTAAGACATAATATCTTTAAATAAAATAACTTTTTGTTTAACACTTTATTGAGTTAAAACCAACTAGTTTCGACTCACAACTGAGTCTTCATCAGGTAAATATCTGAACCCTGATGAAGACTTTTAGTTACGACTTGGTGGTGACGAAGTGGTGTTAAACAAAAAGTTATTTTATTTAAAGATATTAATAATAAGTTAAGTTATTTAAGATCTATACCTGATGATAGGGACTGCTCCTCTCGAAACTATAGTAGTAATTGAATAATCCATATTGTGTGTGTGTATTACAAAGTAAAATAAAACACATTTCAGACCCATCTCTAGCTTGTATACGTTGCTCGCATCCTTCGTTTAGGGAGAGTTGTGATGGTCTATTTGCTTATAAAAATACACTTCCTTAAATTGAGAACCTCAAACGTTTTTCAACACCACACTATTTTCGTGAGTCTTCTTCCATAATATCCTCTTCATTCAATTTTTTTTCCTTCACTTCTCTAAAGGGAGAGATTCAAAGTAATGACAGCCTTTTCAAAAAATACTTTTACGATTATTATTCAGATAAAGGATCCTGTATTGTAGTGTTATTGCGAAACTAAAAACGCTATTCATGTTTTATTTTGTATCGGTACCTACATAAGTACTTAAAAACCACGAAAGTATAAATAATTCGTGCAAGAAATCTTGGATTTTAACCATTTCTAACGTAAAAATTATTAATCGTTCGAAGAATATTTTTTCTTCTGAAAGAAGGCTTTAACTTTGTGGTGACATTATTATTAAAATAAAACACAAATCACTTTGTTTTCACCACTTTATTAGATTATATAAACTACATGTTTCGAGAACAATGTTCTCTTCATCAGGATTGTTTGTGTAATAAAATTTGAAAAAGTTAAACCATGCAAGTGTGTTACGGTGAAGAGGATGATGAGTGGAAGATGAGGGGTCGGAGGTGTTAATAATTAGGAATGTCATCTGAAGGGGATGGAACCTTAAGTGGAAAAATATTCAACAGTGGGTTGTGCACAAATTTAGTCCGAGTGTTTATTATATTTGAATTAATATTAACATTTTTCCATATTTCAAGTATTTCTAAATTATTTATTTGTGGGATCTTATAACTAATATGTAAAAATTTTAAACCTGTATTAATTTTTAAATATATGGTCATATTCTATTACTACTTCAATTCAGTAGTTCAATTTCTCTGACAAGATTAACACGCATGTGAACGATAGTGGTGATAGTTTTACAATACTATAGTTGGGGTGTATAGTGTTGTGAATGTAGTAGTGTAGTGTTGGTCCTGACGAAGAGACGGCTACGTCTCGAAACCGGTAGACCGTAAATCTGGTAGTGGTTTTTACTAAGTTTACTAAAATTTTGTTATTACGTCTAACCACAAAGTTAATGCTTTAAATATTAATAATAATATTCTATTGTATTTTGCAAAATCCGACTCAACATTGCTGTGTTTTATTTTAGTAAAAAATATTTTTGAAGGCTAATTTTCTAAATTATCATAACACCGTTTATCCGCAGAATTAGGTAAAAGACCGCCACATTATTCGCGGTAAAGCTTCGGTTGTCGAAACTTTTAACAGGACCGTTCTCCAAATATCATGGTTTATCTGACCATTCATTCACCATTCTTTCCTTTCTGCCATCCGTGCAATACTTTCCTCAAAGTTGTATGCATCTTTGGTTTTACGTAATTACAATCGAACGTTCTGTACACAATTTTCTATTTTTACTCCCTTTATTTTAACTCGTCCGCCGAAAAAACTTTGGATCAATTTTAAACCCTTTTCCCGTGGTCCAATCAAACTGAAACTTTGCAAGCAGACTAGTGGCGACGATGAAAATAATCTAACAAATTTTCGTTCAAATTTTAAAAACAATTATAGTATAATTTTGGAGTTTTCGAAATTTCAACGGTTTTTTTATTACTCCCTTTCGTAGCGTCGCCCGACTCGAACCCGACGTACGGAGTAAGCGCGAAATTGAAACAGGTTTCGCGCTTACTCCGTACGTACTAGTAAATGAGAACGGGAGTATAATAAAAACTTGGTTGTTATGGGTTAGTTTTTTAATAATTTCAATGGCAGCAGATGACAAATGTCAAACATCAGGCTTACCGAATATAGTATAAAATAATTGTGGCATATTTAAATTCGGCGTACCCGATGGGCCACCCTACAGAAACACTGTGTGTTTAATAGATAAAAATGAAGACTTGAATGCTTGAATATTTCTAGAGGAAATTGGGTTTTTATGGGTTAGTTTTTTTCTACCAATAAGAATTTTTTTCTACAATATCTAGCTGATGTCTGAATTTATCTTCGGATTAACATCTCAATACGTGCATACAGCACACAGATTTATCTCAACTAAATCTCTGATGTTTATCTTGTCCCGTGAACAAGGGTTTCAAGAGAGCGTCTGACGCATAACGCGAACATCACAAAATGATTTGTTTTTTCTCCACATTTTCTAACGACGTCACAGAAATTAAGTTTCATTTTTACCGGAACATCGCTTACATTTTGCGGGAGCGGAGGCGGCTCGCTGCTGGAAAGTCTTTTAAAAAAAGTTAAAAGCCTTCGCCGCAGAGCCTCCGCAAGAAGACGGGAGCACCCCTGCTCTGATTTCAGCCGGGATCCTATTTATAAAAAGTGAAAAATATTTCAGGTTTCCACTACCCTATCACTTTTCCCCGACTACCCCCACAACCCACCCCTCCTCGCCGCGAAAGTTGAAGATTTTGATAAATAATAAAACGTGACATTTTTTTTTCTTTAATTTCCGCTCTGCTCGGGCCGACCACAGATATGGAGCGCAACAATTAGCCAACTATATGGCGGATGAAAATAAGACGTGAAAAACTTTCGCACAAAGACTTCTTGCCTCCAAAAGGCGTTTTTTTTAAAATCGATTTATATTTATTAAACAATATTTTTCAATTTCAATTTTATTTTTGTATATAACATTTACATAACAAAAGTACATTCAAGTCGTAAATGTTATAAATTAAGAATTTATGAAATGTTTTAATTAACATACATATTCATGTCAAATGTGTAGGAGAACCTGCTTCGGAAAACTCTCTCAGAGGTATGGAACACATCAAAGTCCAAAGCGATATTGTTCAGCATAGCTGTAGCTCTTCCAACGAGCAAAACCATCGGAATTTTTGAGTACTTACGTTAAATTTTTTCAAGAACACAATTATTGGCCCCCAACAAGGATCGCCATTAATCAAGACATATTATAGATGTCTCACAGAGATGAAGCTATTGAAACGAGATAGTGATCGGAAAGAATTACGCGTAATCAACGATTTTTAAATTCGACGATACTAGAAGGATCCATGCCAATCTCGTAAGAACTCGAAACATCGAGAAGGAAATTTACCTATAAATACGAGGTACGCCACGATGTGCGTTTCAGCCTGAGTGACATTAAACCATAGCGATATTAGCAGCGGAGGGACAAATCAGAGTGGCCAGTCGTGGATAACGGAGCAAAATATCGGGAGAATACTTACCGACAGAGTGAGCGATTTTAATAATGTATAACAGTTGAAAGGAATTGTAATAGTAACTGTGTGAATTGTAACAGTGCTCCGATTTAATTTGTGTCCAGCGAATTTCGTGTAATTTAAATTGTTTTTTTTTTTTTGTGTTTTCACTTGCCTCCCAAAGCCACGTCTCATGAAAATGGACAAGTATCTTTTATAGGTGTTTACATCTTGGTGTGTATGTGTCTATATCTAGTCAAAAATATGTATCTCATTACCAGCGGCGACATCTATGTCCTGTTTCATGGAGGTGACGAATTTTAAAAATAGATGGCGTTAGCATAATTCAAAGTGAAACGTGCCAAACATATTGAGAACAGTAAAATAATTTAATTCACTTCTAACCATAAATATCTTGTACATATAATTAGTTCGTTGTCAGAATATAATTCAATAATATGGTTACCAGACTGCGATGTTTATTCGAGCATTAATTAATTATTTTCAAGCTATCCCTGTTGTGGATCTGAATTATAACGTTTTCATGAAGAAATTAAAATTGGACACGTGTCTGATAGAAGATTATTTGTGACCTCATTTATCTTTTTAAATGTTTTTTAAGAATATTCTATACAAGCTGTTTATACCCGGCGTTGCACGGGTTAAGGATTAAGTTGAAAATAAATTTGTTGCGGGAAACAAAGGTTTTATTCGAACGGTATAGATTTGCATCTAAAATAAATGTCGCATAAAAAAATCAGATGTCGCTCATCTCCGTAACTGTCGACATTTCATATAAAGAATATTTTATATTCAAAATTGAATGAAGAAGACCCCACGAAGTTTTTGCTACTAGCCACGAGACAATCTGTGTATTCTGTTCCCAGAAATACTTTTAATCGGCGCTTTTTTCTTTTGAATTTCTCTTTTCTGTGAATTTATTATTTATTTGTAGCTATTATGTTCTTTCATATGTAACACCATGCTAGGCTATTTCTCTTCTTTACCAAGAGTGATAAATCATTTTAATGAGATACCATCCAGAGACGGCAACCCTGATATGTTCTTTATGACACAGGCTCAGTTCTAAATTGAAATACTGATAAACTTGGTTGACGGTCGCATGAGCGTGTAATACATACTCGTCATAGACACACGGCGTTGACCTTGGAACCCGTTTACTCGCCGTAAAATTTATTAATCTAGAACTCTTTTCTAAATTGTACATATTGATTTGTGACAATCTTTATTATGTTCTGAATATTTTTTACAATTTATTTCATCATCAAGATATTATTAAATTTATTATTAATTTATCATAAAGGGTGTATTGTGTGTTATGTAAAAAATTGTTAATCTAGAACTCATTCCAACTTGTATTTATTAATTATCGACAGTCTTTATTTTGTTTTGAATATTATTATTATTATTATTTTTATTATATTTTAAATCCCAAAAGAAAATATACAATTATAAGTAATTAATTAATTATTACATACATTATAAGTATATTAAATCCTATAAAGATATATACATTCGGGAGATGAAAAGTTAGACATGTATAATAATGAAACACACGACTAAAACTCAATAAAAACAATATAAATTAGTACCTAGTGGCTAATATTAATACCTAGATTTCAAAATAGTGACTCGAGTGATAGTTGTATGATGATTACAATATACATTTATAAGCATATCACATGTTCTTGTGTTTCGATTATCCATTTTTTTATTTTGTTTTTAGTTGACTTGTTTAGTTCGGTTACAATTTTTAGTTCGGTAGATTGAAGTACTTAGTAGCTGTATATGATGGACTTTTACAGTACAATGTTTTAGTAATTTTGGGCCCTTGTATTAATTATTTATGTCTGGATCTACCATCTTTATTATTATACAATTTATTTTATCATTTAGATAAAACTTATTACTAATTTATCATAAAAAGTGTATCGTATAATTATATTCTCCCCTTAGGTAAAACTCACTAAGTGCACTTTTGGGCTAAAATGAGTTGTGAATACCAACATTCATATTTTTTCAATCTCTATCTCAGGAATAAATCTGAAAGTGAATATTCCTTCTCTACTCAAAGTTATGTAATGGTAAAACTCATCATTTGAAATTTTTCAATAATTCTGTCCAGGTAAAACTCATCAAATCACTTAGTTACTTTTACCTGGCGGCAAAATTGAAAAATTGTCTCCGTTGTTTCACTAAATGCAATAATTGTAACTCGAGAGATGGCATTTATGGTGTAAATTCTAGTTTAATATTGTTATAAAGAATGGTTTTTCATGTTTTATAGATAAAAAGAGTTAGATGACGTTATAATTAGTTTATGAACTTCTATAGTTAAGTATTTTTGTTGATGTTTTTAAAATTTATTCCTCTTCGTGGGATTTTTTTTATATAGTGTTCTTTGCAGTGTGAAAAACAGTTATGCTTGATCGTTATTATTTAATATATTAAAACAATTATTTTATTTCATTTATATGCGTGTTTTTTTTCTCTCCTGAGGAAGCTAATGTATCATAATATAATTAAAAAATAAAAAAGGTTTCATAGCCGTATGTATACAGAAATGAAAAATAAAATAAAAAGTCCGTTATCGCTGGTAATGTCACATTGCTGGCTGTTCATGGGGTGCGGGTCCCGACTGAGACATCAATGCTTACTTTTTTCGTCTCGCCCGCATTCCTCATTAAACATTCATGGACCCTAAAAAAGCTAGGCTGCCATTTTTCAGTCGCCCTAAACGTCGGGAAGTTGGGGGGGGGGGGGGGGGATAGGCAGACGATTCCCGCGTAAACCCCCCCTCTCGGCATAATAAAATCCTTTGTCATGTTAACTCTTATATCAATATTACCCGCGGGGAGCGGGCGCCATCTAGCGGGCGCGCGCGAAGCGAAGTGACGTCGGAGCGTTTATAAGGAATGCAAGGGAAGGCCTGAATGGCGCGATTTGGACGCTCAAAGGCGTCTATTTACAGTCGTGAACTCACTGAAAAATACGTCAGTAAACATTTCACGCATATTTGACGGCGCTAAACGGATTCACGTTCGTGAAAGCGAATTTTGGATTAATGTAAAAAAAATTGTCAAAGCTATTTGGACGCAGTTGCGCAGAAAGCGACCAACCCACAAGATGATAATTTTTTTATCAATTCAAATTCTTCTAATTCAGATCGGTAGCACCACCATTAATTCCTTAACAAAAAAAAGTGGTTTGAATGTTTTCTGCGTATACAAATTTATAAATTCTTGGCAAAAAAAGGTTAGTAACATTTATGTGGTACGGCCGCATTGTGCAACTTTTTAATTCTACTGTTATTACACCATATTTTGTAGAAAACACCTTAAAATTTTGAACATTTTTTCGCCTCAGATAATACTTTTTACTTCATGTTTCATCAAATTCATAGAACATAGAACCCACATAGAAAAAAATCTGTTTTTCGTAGATTTTGATATTTTGTAGATAGAATTCAACCTGTAAAACGCGTCAAATCTTCGTTATCAAAAGTTTTTTTACTATAATTACATAAAAAATATCTCAACAATAAGCCCTACGGCATAATGAATAATATAGGTATCGACTTATAAGGTTTTTGTAGGTTCATATTGTTAGAAGCCATTTTCTCAGTTCCATTTTTTTTGGGTTCGATGTTTTCTGCAGAACTATGTCTATTTGATAAAATGTTTACGTACGTCAACATTTCCCTAGCTAATTATACCTGTAATCTAACTAACTAACTTACAACCACGCCGTTTTTCACGAGGGTAGGCAGAGAGGGTTGAGTGCAACACTCTTCTGCCCGACACACGACTCTCAACTCATCCGTATTCATACATCTGTGGCGGTCCAGAGCCGTCGCGATTCTAGCCGCGCGCATTCAGCCGATATCCACCAATCGGGGCGCGATGCGCCTAACCTGGTCCTGGTTATCATAGGTACCGACCATTCTGTCGCTGGCCGCCCTATTATTTGTAGAGTGGCCGGAGCGAGTGATATTCTTGTACTCAACCACATCTGTAAATTGCTACAATAAAGTACAACAGTTAAGCGTGAGTATCATTTGCGCCCTGTATCTATCCGCTCATTTTGCTTCTGCTAATCCATCTCACACATACCACAGAGGCGAAACTTACACAACACAAGCCACATGCTGACACGCCTCTGATGTTGTTATAATGTTTAAATGTAAATATTTAAAAGACATTAGAACAAAATTCAGTTATCTATGTAAATAAAAATGTATGTCTCTGAAATTTTTTCACCGATGGCTTTGAAATTTTGGCTCAATGTTGTATTCAAATAGGCGCGTGTTTTTATATACCTACTACGTTTTTATATACCTACTATTATACAGATGTCACATCTGTGACAGGTAAAAAGATGCTCTTTTTGAAATGCAGCAAAATTGAATACCCACAAGCATTGTAAAATTAAACATGTTATAAACGTGTGCTTTCTCTTTTCTTTATTTTTCATTTAACAAGACTGAGCCACAGCAACGCGTAGCCGGGTACAGCTAGTTACATTATGAAAACAAAGTATGTTTCCTTTCTTACGTCAAAGAATCAGATACCAATCGCCCACGGCTGTATTGAGTTCGTTGGAAAATAAATAAATATATTCTGCAGCAGCAAAGGTCAGATCACGCTGGCCTCAAGGGGTTGGTTCTTTTGCCCTTTGCAGGTGAGAGCGAAGCCTCCTCGCCTCCAAACTGGAGGCTCTCGAGGCGCATGACGCAGTCGACGAAATTAGTTTCAAGTCTTGTTGAAGTCTAGTTGGAATAGCAACAACAACAATGCGGGCTTGCTGTGTGTTATTTCAAGTTTCCTAACTCGCGCAGTGCCGCGTGCATCCAGTTTTGTCAACGGTAGACTATTATCAATCGTACAATGTGTTGTTTGTAAGTTTGCTGTGTTTCGGTACAATTACGCGTCACGCTTGGAATAATTACTGCTGTATGCTGGAGATGCTTGGGAATTTCATTAATATTCTATCAACCGTCATATTAACTCGCTATTATGCTGAGTAACGTATACTAAGGAAACGTATTGAGATTTTGATTGAGATTGGCAGTAAGAGATTGCACTGGCTATTCGTAACAGTTTATCTGGTTGTTAATTATATTGGCTTAAAGCCAACCACATAGTAAACGATATAAACATCGAAAATATTTGAAGACCCCTTGGCAAGTAGTTGTTAACTAACATTTTTGTCAAAAATGAGTTAATAAGCCGTCTAAACTAAATATTGTACGCTCTTTTCATTGGAAATAAGTTCAGAACTTAAAAATAATTAGAACATGTTCAAATCATAGGGATGAACATATTTTTTCATAAAAACCAAATAAGTTAGTAATGGGAAGAACATGTTATCTTGAATAATAACATGTTCATGCCATCATTTTAAAATTAACATGTTCTTGCCTTTTAATTTGATTGGAATATTTATGTTTAGCATAAATTTTACTCTGGCGGTAGGTACTGTAATATATTTGTTTTTATTTGAAGACTATTATAATGTTTATTTATATTAGGTCCTTACATATGAAATTGACGTTTAGTATGGAAGGAACATAAAGCCGATTTTTTTTTTATTATAATATATTTATTTAATCAAAGTATGTACCATTGCTATCTATGCACTTTTGCCATCTCATAGGTAGTTCATCGATCCCCTTACTAAAAAAACCATTCGGACGGGAATCAATAAAATCTTTGAAGGCGGTTTGGACTGCCCCATCGGAGTTGAATTTTTTCCTTTGCAAGAAGTTATCCAAATTTCGAAAAAAATGGTAATCTGTTGGGGCAAGGTCCGGAGAGTACGGTGGATGTCTTAGACATTCCAATTGAAGCTCCTCTAATTTGGTAGGCGTCAGTTGTGCAGTGTGTGGTCTAGCGTTATCATGAAGCAGCAGTGCCCTAGAGCGATTAACCAGCCTCGGTTGTTTAGCAGCTAGCTTTTCCATCATAGTTTGCAGTTGCTGACAATAGACATCTACCGTAATCGTCTGGCCAGATTTAAGAAAGCTATAGTGAAAGACACCAGCACTAGTCCACCAAACGCTCACAAGTAACTTTTTTGGAGTCAATTTTCGCTTGGAGCATGGTTTGGCTGGTTCGGCAGGGTTCAGCCATTGCGATGAGCGCTTCCGATTATCGTACAGGATCCACTTTTCATCACAGGTAATGATTCGATTTAAAATCCCTTCATTATTGTGCCGGTTGAGTAATGCAACGCAGCAGTCAACGCGCGTTTGTTGATTTGCTTCACTCAATTCGTGAGGTACCCACCTTTCAAGCTTTTTCACCTTACCAATTTGCTTCAAGTGGATTAAAACAGTTTTATCACTAACACCGCAGCCTGCAGCTAACTGGGATGTGGTTTGCGATGGATCCGCTTCCACAATAGCCTTCAATTCTTCATTATCAACTTTGGTCTCCGGCCGTCCACGGGGCTTGTTCTGCAGGTCGAAATTTCCAGAACGAAAACGTTGGAACCAAAAACGCACTGTGTTTTCTTTTGCGGCACCGTCGCCATACACATCATTAATCCTTCGAGCCGTTTCTGCAGCACTGGTGCCACGGTGGAACTCGTACTCGTAAATAACGCGATATTTCAAGTTTTTCATTTTGTAAACTGAGTGACGTAAAGAAAAAAACAATTGAGGAAAAAACAAATGAATTATAATTTTCAAAACACAAATACATGAGTAAATAGCTGTATAAATTTGGATTTGGAATTCCTAACCAAAGAGAAGATATTTGAGATCAAATTTGCCAGTACGGCAAAACGCCAATATCATATGTAAGGACCTAATATATTATTTTTCAATAATTTTAAATGGTACATACCATGTTTTGTATTATTAATTAACACGCCAGGTATTTTGTAATTTTGGAAAATGGATGGTAAAAACGGATAGCATTTGAAGGGTTGTTTGATGTTCGTGTTTTACCAATTTTTAAAAGGTGTTATTCTATTAACAATGAGTTCTAGAGGCGAAATAATGGTTGTTGATTACATTTTTTTAGGCAAAATTTGTATATTTTTATTATTTTGTCCATAAATGCATTTTTTTTACTTTTAGTGACATAAATCAATAAAAATTAATCTTGAATTAGCAATGAAACATATTTTTCTAAGGCGAAATGCAAATGTCTAATTATCTCAAAATGAATTGAATGTTTAGTTAACAACTTCTTGCCACGTGGTCTTCATTATGTTAGTCAAATAGAAGGTTTCCTTCTTCAGCTGAGCATTTCAGACAGTTTGAAAATTTAAATAAGTAATGTATTTAATTTTAAATTACCTGTGTTTAAAACGTTTGGCTTAATTTAAAGTTGACCGACTATCGTTTCTACTTTGGGATGGACGTACACTGAAATATTAAAAAAAATAAATATGCAAGGGAATCAACCGTCAGTCAGTGGCTTCGCTCGTAGCGGGAGAGGGAGAGGAGATTCCCCGACCTGGTGAAAATACAATAGTTTCGAAACCGGCCGGAATAAAATAAATGAAATTAATGAATAATTAAATCATTTTATCCCATTGTAAAGTTAACGCTGTAAGACTCGGAATAGATAATTAACCATTTAAATGCTAGAGGTTTTAAAAAATTGATTAACTCTTGAGTTAATAGCAGATTTCACTACAACACTATAAGGTTTAATCTATACTATAATATGTAAAGTGGAAATGTTTGTAGGTATGGATGTAGGAGGTCATCTCAGAAACTACTCATCCGATTTCAAAAATTCTTTCTTACAATATTTAAAATGGACCTTCAGGGTGGACACAAGGTATATATTATCCCGTTAAAATAAAAAGGCTTTTCGTGGTGACCTATTTTACAACTAAAGACGACGAAAAAATGGTCGAGCGATGCGTTTTTTACTCCCTTTATTTTAACTCGTGGCGTCTGCTTGCTTGCTTGACGAAAAAACTTTGGATCGATTTTTAACCCTTTTCCCATGATCCAATCGAGCTGAAACTTTGCAAGTAGACTCGTGGCGACGATCAAGAAGATCTATCAAATTTTCATTTAAAAAAATAAATAATTATAGTACAATTTTGGATTTTTCAAATTTTTAATGGTTTTTTTCATACAAGTTGTATAGAGATTCTGACGCACAACGTAGACACGAAACCCAAAAATGAGAAAGAGAGTATTGTAAAAACTTGGTTTTTATGGGTTACTTTTTTTAAGATTGCTGCCATAACGGTAAGAGATGTTTAAATACTTTCTACAGAGAAGTTGTAGAACTCAAAAAGTTCTATTAAAAAATCCAGCTATATGTCAAGGTTAATTGATTGTTGATACACAAATTGATAAAATATGACTAAAAGTTACAAAAAAATCAACGCATGCGAAGCCTTGCGGGTAAGCTAGTCTGTAAAATGTTTGGAATTCTCATCCATGCACAGCAGATTGACTTAAAATATACGTCACTAAAAATCGTGTTTGATCTTAATACACTAAGATGAGCCAGCGACCTCCAAACTCACGTTATAGTATCAAATCTGAAATATTTTATATAGATGTACACTATAGAAGGGAAGAAGGTTAGGATATTATGACATTAAAATTCGCGGGGTTTTGGCATGTAATACAGGTACAAAAAATGCATAGAATGAAAAGCTGGTCATTTTTGAGAACCCGGATGATAAGAAGATTTATCTATACATTTTTACAAAATATGTGAAATTAAAATTATACGTGATTAACTATTGAAATGTTAAAATTCAAAAAATTTATTTAAATTTTTTAATTTCTATGGTAAATTGAATCTTTTTACGGAGTTTATTTAAGAAATTAAGGAAAATTTTAAGTTGCCTGTCAGCACCAGTCTAAATACATAAAATATCTTCAACATGTCTTTTCCAGAAGAGAAATATTTTAATATTAAAGCAGAATTATAAAAAATTCTATTCTATTAATTATATAAAAATAAATCAGCTAATAAAGGACAAAATGTTCATTGCTAAACGATCCCTTTGATAAAAAATGGTCTTATCAAATTGAAAATAGTGGTTTTATTTTAATCGTTATTTTATTTATTATTTATCTAACGCTTTTTAGGCCTTTCACATTCGTTATAGGTAAGGTTTTACAAAATTAAGCATTAACATAAGCTACGGCAGGTGTTAGTAGTAAAGGTATAATTATTAATAATATATTGCACAAGAACACTTCTTAAAACTTATCAAACATTTGACACCGAGACTATGAAAGCCATATATATAAAAATAACAAAGATGTTGGTAAATACCGAGAAGACAATTATACGTATTTTATACAAACGACTCCTCGATATTTAAACCCTATTTCTTTATATTTCAATAGACGAAGTTTAATTATAATTCAAAATATTTTCAAAAATATATTTAAATTTAATTATTAAATTAAATAAAGATTAGTGGCAAAAACGTACAACTGCTCTTACCTGTTTGCTAGTCTAGGAAACCTTTGCAGTGGAGAATTTAAAAAGTAGTTTGGCTGCAGTTTCCAAGGCAAAATAGCATAAGTTCCAGTTTCGCGGGATGGAACACGCAAGCAGATACGTTCTAATTTATAAAGACAGTCGATAATTCTACTTATTATTATGTGTAAAAAGACAATATTTTCTTTTTAATAATAGTGTAATGAAATGGTAAGCAGAAGGAATTGCCCACTATCTAAATCCATTGTAATATGTTACAGTGGACCTATAGAATTATAGAATATTCCAGAACACCTTGCAGCACTCTAGGATTATCTACAACATTCTAGAGATGCTTAGAACAGCCTAGAAGCGACCGGAACCTTCTCCTAAACACTAGAAATGAAAATAATGTTCTCAAGGATTCGAAAAACCATCGTGATTAAAAATAGCGGGTTCAGACCGCGGCGCGTCGATGTTATTTAAACGTTTCTACCGATGCGATATTAGCGGCGAACCGTGGCGAAAGTCACAGATATTTAAGTGGAGTGCCCGCTTTTTTATGATAATTGAACAAAACTTTCTCGGAAGTGTTACCCAGTGATAATAAAGAGCTAAAAGACGAGTAATAAATTGTGAAATAATGTGAATTCAAGACTGGTGTTATAATTAATTCGTGTCATGTGACTCTTAATTAATTAAAATAATTAATTAATTATTTTATTTATTGTCACTTAATTTCCCGTGTTTTCATTTGTCTCATAAAACCATGACCCGTGATGATAGCTATATAAGTAATGTTGCCACAAAGATACTTTGCTGTTCATTAAAACTTTCTGCTGGTCGCGGCCTGTCGGTTAATGCTTGTATTTTCTTAATTATTGTAAATAATGTTCAATTTGACACTTTTATATAATAACAAAGGTTCCATCTAAGTTATTGTCCAAAAAATTGCAGTCTAGAATATGCATTCTGATAAAATTGAATAATAAAAACATATAGTATAATATCTGTTGTATAAATGTATGTCCAAATAAAATGAATAATAATTCTGGCGTCCATCTAGCGGTGGAATTGTAAAGTAATTTCAATTACCGTATCAAAAAAAGTGGATTGCTCTATGGACAAAAATAAAAGTTAATCAATTAATAAAAATAAGAAATACATATAAGGTCGATATATTCGTTGCTACAGACTGAGCACCGGCCCCGGAAAGGAGGAGACCTGGGTTCGAATCCCAGTAGTAACCTAATATTCTTTCGTGAATAAGATTTTACTGTATGTTTTTCTAATTGATTAATTAATTTGGTTTTAAAAATTTCACAGAACTGTGTTCTGAAAAATTACAACATCACAAATATGAATGTGTTCTTGAATATGATATAATATAATAAAAACCCACATTTTCGTAAAAAAAAACGCCGAAATATGAATTTGCAGTGAATGTCCCGCCTTAAAAGAGACAAAAATCTTATTCGAAATAACGATTTGACGTACTCACAAGGCATACGACGGTGCCTTAATTTCCGAGTTCGTACAAGGTGGACTACGAAGGCCTCATAAAAGCCTAATCCTTGTCCCATAGATGGCCTCGCGATAAATATCTTTACATGGTCAAGGAACACTTAGCATGAAACGCAATATTTCTGATATTGTGCGCATGTGGCCTAAATAAAGCGTTTGCATGAAGTTTGCTTGGTTTCTCAAGCAAGGCTTCAAGTAAGTTCGCGCAAGTATCAGATCATCGAGAAACTGCAACGTACAGACGTGATACCAACCATAGAAGCATAGGACACTATTACTTCTTCTCTTTATAGGGCCATCGGCACTTCAGCAAACCCGCGCAGGACTAAGCCGCGCAAAAGAGTCCCGACAATGCCGCGTCGACATTGCCGCGCGAATCAAAATTATAAAATTGAATAAAATGAAAAGTTTTTTTAATTTAATTTATTCTGTGGGCAGCCTATCATCTAATCTAACCTAACCCTAATCTATCATCTAATATAAAAAGTCTATCATACAATCTAATCTAACCTAAAAAAATTATCTAACCCAGTGAACCCGAATGGGTTCTCATTTATTGTAGAATTGACTTTGTGATTGAGTTTGGTCTCTTTTGACTGCTTATTCTAAATATTGTATTATTGATTAAGATTTTGATATATTAGATAATAGTACACATATTACCTTTCTGTTATTTAATTAGATTACTCTACCTATTGATTGTAAGTAGTTATCTCCCACCACATACAAGAATCGTAATTCTTTTTGGTGAGGTATGTAGGTACATATAAAAAAAAATTGAATTGTAAACATTTTCTAGGTATTATTGTAATAAAATACTATATACATTATCAATTAAATAAATATATAAAACAAATAAAAAATCTTATTATATTATAACTACTTCAGAAATGTCGCTAGATCTGGACAATTTCTATTGCCAGCACAAATATGATAATTTAATAATGATCATTAAATTTTGAGAAAAACATAATCTGTGTTATCTTTACATGAGTTTAATTATAATTATTAATTATATGTTTATATTTTATATTTTACTTTTCGAGTTTAGAGATCGACCGAATCTTTCATCGATAGGTGAAGTATTAAACAGGTCACAAAATGGTAAAAGCTGAAAGAATTGTACGTAATCAAGAATTTTACAGCACTAAATTTTAGATAACTACACAGGTCTGGGATGATCGTGAAGCATCTAGAACATATACAGGTCTCAATAAATACGGAAGCAAACAGTTTTGTTTTGACGTTTAGTGGAAGCCGCAGATAAAACGACAATGACAGCGAATCGATAATGATCGTTCAGCGATATAACACCAAAGTACCTAACGCCAAGCTAGAAGTTTTCTAGTGCAAATCTGAGTGATTTAAGCAACATGCATCAGTTTAACAGAGACAAGTTATTCAGGAGTGATATTATTGTGAATTGGTGTAAATTAGAGAATGTTGCTCCGATTAAATCGATAATTAATTTTATGTGTTGCATTTGCCTTCCGTTGTTCCCGTGACGAAATTTTCCTTCTATTTCAATTCAATATATTCGTAAAAATCTGTTTTTCAGCACGCAATCAGGCGTGCATTGAATTATGTCAAGAAGCTTCTCGAAGCTGCTCTCGAACTTGGGTACCATTCAAATCTCCATAACTTAATCGCTATTCCGCGACCGTCGATGGGAGCCGCCAGCCTCCACTCAGACCCTGATCTTCTATCCCCATAGTCGGGCCTCCTCTTCCTTCATCAGGCCCGCGAGGAGTGGCAGCCGTTAATATTCATGAGGCCGAGGGCCCCGCTGGTGGCTCGTCATTAGCGACGTGATAATGAAGATACGGAATAGTTGTCAAAGAAATTGTCGTGTAATTAACATATTATAAATATTCCTCTCTGGTAGCAAGTGTTGCGTACCGTCTAATAAGACAGGAACGCTGGGGTTATTGCCGGTTTTCGGTAAACTAGTTTAACGGTAAACATGACAAAATTCCATAACATTTAAATAAATTTCTAAGTACTCTACCGTTAAATTATATAAAAAAAATTAAAACAACAATATCAAGTGACGAAATTTACAGACAGTAGGCATACCCTACCCTACCCTAAATGTACATGATTCGTTTACCCGGAGTTTCATGGAATGCACGTGCGTTAGGGATCTGAGACTAATCATCGCACAAATCACAACTCAATCTTACGATAATTTATTAATTATTATTCATCCCTTGGCGGTTATTATGAATTTCGAGAAATTCTTTTCAGTATAGTTTGATGTTACGTGGAATAATGTTTTTATTTATTTTTTATTTATTTAATATATGGCATATGTACAATACATTCTTACATTATAAATTGTTATATTGAAATTAATTTTTTTAGTTTTTCTATTCATGTAGACCTCGTCAGTAAAGATAACTCTAGACAATATTATTATTCATCCGAATTATTTAATATATGTGTGTTGCACTATACATTGACTCTTTCAATACTACGTCACTGATATTTCATCAGTTATGAAAATGGTGATATTATAATCTGTGGGGCAAGTAATTTATAAAGAATCTCTATATTTTTATCAGGCCCTTACGTACAATTTGCCATTTTATATAGAAAAAATCAAACATTTTTTTAAATGAAATATATATATTTAATCAATCGAAGTTTTGGCCATTGTTATCGATGCAATTTTGCTATTTCAATGGATTTTCATTGATACCTATGCTATAGAAATTATGGAGACGGTAAACGATGAATTCTTTAAAAGCGTTTTTCACGGCCTCATCGGAGTTGAAATTTTTCTCTTCTAAAAATTATCTAAACTCCGAAAAACTGGAAATCAGTAGGTGCAAGGTCTGGCGAGTAAGGTGGGTGACGGAGAGTTTCCAGTCGAAGCTCCTTTAATTTAAAGACGGTCCGTTGTGCAGTATGTCTGCGCAGCATTAGTGCCACGACGGAACTCGTATTCGAAAATAACGCGAATTTTTTTTTTCGTGGTTGCAGACAGCGATACCAAAAAAAAATAATCGGCGGGAAAACAAAGCAATATCTTATTTCGAAAAATTAATGTCATAGCTTTAATATGATATCAATTTGAATTTGTAATTCTAAATCAAATACAAGGCATCGAACTTCAAACTAGCCTGTATTAGAAAACGGCTATTTCATAGGTAAGGACCTAATATTTTATTACTGAATCTAGTATTATTTTAAAATAAGTAAATAGTTTTTATTAATCAAAACCAAAAAACGAATTTATTATGACCAATAGGTATTAATTATATATTTAGTAATGCGATAACGCACCAAGCTTTTTTCTTATAATTAACAATTGAAAGATAATGTTAAGTTTTTTTTAGATAACGTTATGTATAATATAATAAGTTATATAGGGTTATTTGTAAAACATTAATAACCTCGCAGGACTATACTCCTGCCTTGATTATGAGTCCAAAATGTTCAAGCAATTATGACCTAATATCAATAGTTAAGGAGATATGCGACACCAAAGTTTGCATTTTTTTTCAATATTTCTGACTTATTTTTTGTAAAACGTTGGACTATCATTACAGTAACTTATATTGAATGTGAAAAATTCATTCCCTTTAATAGAAGTCAAATAAAAAAATAAAAACCTTGGAATGTTTTCCAATTGGAATTTTTTCAGAGTTTTTTTCATCATTTTATTTAACTTGTTTTGAAACGAATGAATTTTTCGTAATTGATATAAGTTACTGTAATGATAGTCCAACGTTTTTCAAAAAATAAGTCAGAAATGTTGAAAAAAAATGCAAACTTTGATGTCGCATATCTCCATAACTATTGATATTAAGTCACGATAGCTTGAACATTTTCGACTCGTAATCAAAGCAGGAGTGTAGTCCTGCGAGGTTATTAATGTTTTACCAATAACCCTGTATATGTGTATCAAATTTGTTTTCATTGAAATGTTTTTTTTTAAAATTTTTTGATTCATATCATAATATATTGTCATAATATAAATTTTTTAACACCTTCATAATAACAGGTAAACCAAAATAGAATTCAGAGTTTTACCGATTTACCGGTATTGCAATTTTCCGGTAAATTTGCATGCCCTAAAGAACGCTTTGAAGAACGCAAGTATTGAATTCTGTGAGAATTTGAGAAGGGTTAGACTCTAATACTACTGAAACAATATCCATGCTCACAAGCAAAAATAGCGCAGTTGACAATGGAAGTCTTTATATTGCTTAAGGCAGGATTCTGCTTTGGGCGATCGAAAAAGGCTATTTTAAAGAATTTTTATGGCATTATGAATAAAGACATTGATGTAAGTTTTATTAGGCTTAATAAATACACTCTTGAAATACATTAAATTTTTTTATATATATTTCATGCACTTTAAACATACAAAAACACCATTTGAATACAACGCCTCGGTGGGTAAATTTCGAAAATAGCCCATCTAAAACAGATTTTTAAATTTTTTTTTACGTTAAATATATCACTAGCAATCGACTGAACGAGACTTATTAAAAAATGATTTTTACTATTTTTTTGGCAAAAACATGCCATTTTTTTTCCATTTTTTTGCCGCCATTTTGTTATTTTTGCATGTACATTAAAAATTCTAGTTCAGTTGATTGCTAGTGATATATTGAATCTTAAATTTAATTTTTTTTTAGTTATAGATGGCTCATTTTTTAAATTTCGACACCAGCGCAGACCCACCTACTAACTAATCGAGGCGTTGTAGTTAAATGGTGTTTTTGTATGTTAAAAATGCATAAAATATATAATTTTTTTAGAGTACTTCAAGAGTGTATTTGTTAATCCTTATAAGCCCTTTCTGAATATCTTTATTCATTATCTCATAAAAAATTAAAAATAGCCTCTTTTTCGAGCGCCTAAAGAAGAATCCTGCAACAACAAAATTTGAGAAGGTACAAAGTATTGTATAGTTAAACTGCAATGTGAATAGAATATGCGATTCTTCTGTTGAAATCAAATGCTGCATTGAGCAAGCTCATGACACTTTTATCCGTATGTAAAAGATGTTCTGCATTATGTATGAATGCGAATTGTGTTCAGGATGTTATTTTATGGAATTTGGGCATGGACGCTTACCGAAGATTGTTAAGGCGACTTGAGGCATTCGAGATGTGGCTCTACAGATGAATACTCAAAATAAGCTGGATGGACAGAGTTACGAATGAAGTGTTATGGTTCGGATGAACAAAGTAATATAATGAATTAAAACAATAAAATTCTGACAACTTTGATATTCAGACATGTGGTGAGGCATCCAGAGGAGTACAGGATCTTGCATCTCACAATGCAGGGAAAGATTTCCGTAAATCGGGGCCCTGGAAGAAGGAGAACATCCTGGCAAAAAACCCTGAGACAGTGGTTTGGCCAGTCTGCTGTAGAGCTATAACGGGCCAGTATAATAGCCAACGTCTGTTGAACGGATAGGGCACAGAAAGAAGAAGAGGAAAAAGAAAGGATGCTTAAATTTTTAGGTAGATTTCGATACAAATAGGTAATAATTTCGATCATGGCAAGAGGACTTCGAAATTATCCCCCTCATCAAAAATAATGTATATGTAATGGATATTGTATAAATAACTCCCTTAGTTAATCATTTTTTTTCTCATTACCTAACTGAACCATTTTTCAAAATGCAATAATATTATTATTTAAAAATCACGCATCCATAATTCCGTTTAGGTATATTGGGCTTACAGAAAAATTAAGAATATTCTCTCGTACAAATACAAAAACTGGTAAATTCATCAATCAAGTGTTTCTCTATTAACACTAGGATAAATTGAAAACTTATTATCAATTATTCATCAGTAAAAAAAATATATTCTAGCAAGAGATTCATCAGTGGCCGACTATAAAGCGCCGTGAAAATAAAAAATCCATTTATAATTTCTTCAATTTTTATTATTTTTACTCCCTTTATATTCGTGGCGTCTACTT
Source organism: Agrypnia vestita (assembly GCA_016648135.1). Taxonomy (NCBI): domain Eukaryota; kingdom Metazoa; phylum Arthropoda; class Insecta; order Trichoptera; family Phryganeidae; genus Agrypnia; species Agrypnia vestita. The sequence continues at coordinate 28,017 of JADDOH010018133.1, forward strand.
GTCTTCTTGTCTGACAAAAAAACTTTGGATCCATTTTAAACCCCTTTCCCGTGATCCAATCGAGCTGAAACTTTGCAAGCAGACTCGTGGCGACGAACAAGAAGATCTGTCAAATTTTCTTAAAAAAAAAAGTAAATTTTTGGATTTTTCAAATTTTGTATGGTTTTTTCATACAACTTGACTCAACTCAAGTTGTATGAAAATATTACAACGCGTCTGGTAGACGCGAAACCTGATTATAGTATAATTTTGGATTTTTGGAAATTTTTTATTACTCCCTTTCGTAGCGTCGCCCGACCGAAGCCCAACGCCCAAAGATTGAATCTATCAAAATCTTGATTAAATTGACTGACAAATGTTTTTAAAACATCTGATATTTTAGAAATATATTGAATTACGGTAAGTTTAGTGTTATGTTATATGTTTTAATTCGTCTTTAATTGTCAAGATTTTCATTCGCCAAAAGGAATGTAAGAGGAAATAAAACGAAAAGAAAATTCAAATGGAGATAAAGAGATATTTTTAGAGATTTTTGACATAGATATTTTTCTAGACATGTTTCATTTTCAGTCAATCAATTATTTAATAACATGATGGTAAACTTAATTTACAAAGAAAGGGAGTAAAATAAAAACTTGGTTTTTATGGGTTAGTTTTTTTCAAATATCTTTCCACTTTACTGCAGTTATTCTCTTTCATACATTTAATTTCCAGTACCGCTGACAGAGTCTAAAGTGTGTAGCAAGACGTTGATATAAAACGGATGAATTACGGTAGCAATTAATAAATAATGAAATATCCCACACTAGTGTAGATTGGTTTCGCGTTCATCACAATAAATAACCCAAATTAATTAAGTGCGAAACATTGTTACTTACCTTAATAAAAGCCTACACAAAACCTGATTTAGCTACAGCCCCGTTAAGGTGCAATGAAGATTAATTGATGGAACTAATTAATTTAAAAACATCATTTCTAATAAAGCATTTAGGGGACGGGGCGAGGGTGGGTGCTGAGATGAAAGCTTTTGCCAAGAACGCCAAACAATATTAATACCCTGTTTCCACTTAACCAAAACTTGGTTTGACGTGAGCCACCGATATATATATATATATAGGCTATGCGAAGGGGTGGAGGGTAGCACAAACTTAAGTGTTGGCCAGTATAAATAGCATGTACGAGGGCAAGTAGCCTGTTGGTGTAGTGGTCATGATTCTTACTCTAAAGGCCATCTCC
>JADDOH010018134.1:0-31712 GCA_016648135.1 Agrypnia vestita
CCAGCCAAACCATGCCCCAAACGAAAATTGACTCCAAAAAAGTTACTTGTGAGCGTTTGGTGGACTAGTGCTGGTGTCGTTCACTACAGCTTTCTTAAATCTGGCCAGACGATTACGGAAGATGTCTATTGTCAACACTGCAAACCATGATGGAAAAGCTAGCTGCTAAACAACCGAGGCTGGTTAATCGCTCTAGGCCACTGCTGCTTCATGATAACGCTAGACCACACACTGCACAACAGACGGCTACCAAATTAGAGGAGCTTCAATTGGAATGTCTAAGACATCCACCGTACTCTCCGGACCTTGCCCCAACAGAATACCATTTTTTTCGAAATTTGGATAACTTCTTGCAAACGGAAAAAATTCAACTCCGATGGGGCAGTCCAAAGCGCCTTCAAAGATTTTATTGATTCCCGTCCGAATGGTTTTTTTAGTAAAGGGATCGATGAACTACCTATGAGATGGCAAAAGTGCATAGATAGCAATGGTACATACTTTGATTAAATAAATATATTATAATTAAAAAAAATCGGCTTTATGTTCCTCCCATACTAAACGCCAATTTCATATGTAAGGACCTAATATTTCTGAATTCTATAGAATGTTCGCGCCCAAAAAATTTCAGTATTTATATTGCAATTGAACCGAAGTGTCTGGAGCTTGAAACTCCTGAAGGTTCCGGACTCACATTTCTCGTCTTTACTTTCTCTACTCTCTGAACTAGGCTATAATATCAGTCTGATTATGAAAAAAATCTTGTACTAAATACATTATCTAATGCCTATAATGCTTAACTTATTTTTATCGTTCTTAATATTCCAACGTTCAATCCAATACACGCTCATATTGTAATATGAATTGCTTTGCATTGCATTCACTTTACTCGTAATTTTAAAAAGTTTGAAGGGAGCACAGAAATTCAAAAGATAAGGCAAACGAAATGCAGAAAGCAGCTTCAATAGACGAGTTGGTATTGAAAATAATTGCTTATATCCGTCTTTGACACTGCAACCTCTCCAGACATGCTAGCCTGGTATGTGTTCTTTATATTTCGCGTTTTCTTTCATTCTTTATTCTGTCTAAGTACTTTCAATGAAATTTTAATGGCTTTAGGTTTTACTTTTATATGCATTATGCGCATGAGGATATTTTATACTAGTTATTCTGCAATGACACAATATGTGTGTGTGTTATTTTTTTATTCGATTTATTCAGTTGAAGTAATAAAGGTTTTAAGCCAGTGAGCGTTAAATAAAACCTAAGAAATTGAAAAAAAAATATTTAAGCAATGTTTTATTATATAAAATAATAAATAAAATGATAATGAATATAGTATGTAGTATTTAATAGCAATTCTAGTGTGAACATGATTAGTACTTGAGACACGAGAGTAGTTATGGTGATTCTGTAACTAATAATTGGATAATCAGAGATCAAAGAGAACAAAGAGAAGAACAAAGCTTCAAAGTGATACTTTGCTTACGCGGCTCGCCTATCTTATTTTTTTTTCGAACATTAGATCGTTAAAACGCGTTTTGCTTTGTAACCTTTAAACTATTATATTTAAATTGCATTGTTCATTTACACAATGCGATTTAAATAAAATACTTTCTTGCATACAAAATAAACCAGTGAGCTATACATTTAATCATGTATACATGACACAAAATGTATATTATTGATTTAATACGAATAAATAAAACAGATCTATACCTATAAAACTCAATGTCTGTCTGTTCTCAATACAAATCCACACCGTTTGTCCGATTCGATTCAAATTTTGCATACTTATGCTTTGGGACCCGGCGGGTAACATAGGCAACATTTTCCCCCTGTTTTCGTACCCCTTCCCCTCCCCCTGATATATTTTCAATGCAAATCTATACCGTTCGAATCGAACCTTTGTTTACCCTTATAAATTTATTTTAAACATTTGTATTAACAGCTAGTTAAAGATAAAATTAAATTGTCATTTGAGCTGACATCCTGAATAAATATTTTGTTAAATCTGATTCTAGAAATTTTTCGTAATGATGATAAATAGGTCTGTGAAGTACTTCTTTGTGAATTTGGTACTATCATGGTATTCAGTACAATACAAAAATGTTTGATAAACAAACGTTATTTTACAAATGAAATTCAAAGATGTCAATAAATATAATCAAATTTCGTTACTTCCTTTCCAGAGATTTGTACACGTTTATTTGTTCGTTTGAGAGTGCCCCATTCATTTAGTTTTTTCAATTTATTTTGTATCATTACAGATTGTGAGAAATAATTAATCAATAATAAATTAATTTTAAAAGATAATAAGAGTATTTGCCTGGATTTTTCATTCATCAGAAATGATTATTTTAATATGCATAAATAGAGACGCTACGACTATCTATGACCTACTAATCTATGACCAATCAGAGAATTAGATTTACCTAAAGGATTGATCAATATAATTTTCGACAACTTGGATAAATCCAATCCTATGAAATGGTTTAGGTAGAGAATGATACGGCTTCAATCGGTGAGGAGATTTGATCTTATCCAAGGACACGTTAAATAGAAGCCTTAACGGCAGAGAGATAGGTTCGGGGTATTAATCAGGAAGAATTGGCTTAATTTGTCAGGAATGGGTCATGATTTGGATTCAAACATTTCAGACCAGTAAGGTAATTTGATATGATATGGCGCTGATAAGGGTAAGTGAGGTATTGATATTAATTTTATGATCATAATAATTGTAATTGAGGATTCGATTTTAATTATTTTTTCGAAAATAAAATCAATGTAATACGTCATACAGCGATTTTATTTAAAATGATGACTCGTTTAATAAAGGTGTAAGAACAAATTGCCTCATTCATTCACCATCGCCCGGGATACTTAGACTTGGCAATGAATTCCATGTATTTATAGATATTGTCATGTGTCGGCGGGAGGAATGAATGAAAATGCTGGAATTTAGTTACTGATTAAATAATTAATCTAACGTACAAAGTCACTAAACACTGTTAAACGTAACGCTATTCTTTAAATCACACTACTTCGTAATATATCACTCGTCAATAAATCGTTAATCGCACTGGATAACACTTTCAAGAAGTCTCCACTCAAATATCGCACAACAGTAAGCACTTCACTTAATTATCTGTCGGTAGGTTTACACACCCGATGGTAACACTGTTTTCGCTTTGCCATTCGCCGCTAGAGTCGCGTTTTAAGAAACTTCAGAATAACATTAGCGCTCCGCGGCCTGGATCCGTTTATTTATACCCGATCACGTTGGAATTCCAAATCCTCGAGAATTCTCCAGTATTTTCTAGTATTAACTAGAAAATTCAAGGTGACTTCCAGATATTTCTGTCAGTATGCAAAAAAATATACATAATTTTTTTTTGCATACTGGGCTTTTACAGTAATATATAAAGAATTTTATACACTTCAAATAATTTTTCTAATTATCTATAGTGATAAAAACACTTTTTATAATAATAAACCAAAATAAGTAATAAAAAATAAAACAATACTAATACGACACCCTGTTTTCGACACGTTATTGCAAGCCGATACATAATCACAACACCAACACTCACATCAACACATCAGCCCTGATGATGGACCCTTGCAAGGGGATCCGAAACATCGTCCCGAAAGGTCGTTATAACACGGCATAATACCCCAGAAAACACAAACCTGAAAAATAAAACACAATTAAAAAAAAAAAATCGGCTGTTGATTTTGAGAATGTTAATATTTTTGTGGTAAAAAATGTTTTATATTCTTGTTATAAATTGATATTTTTAATATTAGGTCCTTACATATGAAATTGGCGTTTAGTATGGGAGGAACATAAAGCCGATTTTTTTTTATTATAATATATTTATTTAATCAAAGTATGTACCATTGCTATCTATGCACTTTTGCCATCTCATAGGTAGTTCATCGATCCCTTTACTAAAAAAACCATTCGGACGGGAATCAATAAAATCTTTGAAGGCGGTTTGGACTGCCCCATCGGAGTTGAATTTTTTCCTTTGCAAGAAGTTATCCAAATTTCGAAAAAAATGGTAATCTGTTGGGGCAAGGTCCGGAGAGTACGGTGGATGTCTTAGACATTCCAATTGAAGCTCCTCTAATTTGGTAGCCGTCTGTTGTGCAGTGTGTGGTCTAGCGTTATCATGAAGCAGCAGTGGCCTAGAGCGATTAACCAGCCTCGGTTGTTTAGCAGCTAGCTTTTCCATCATGGTTTGCAGTTGCTGACAATAGACATCTGCCGTACTCGTCTGGCCAGATTTAAGATAGCTGTAGTGAACGACACCAGCACTAGTCCACCAAATGCTCACAAGTAACTTTTTTGGAGTCAATTTTCGCTTGGGGCATGGTTTGGCTAGTTCGGCAGGGTTCAGCCATTGCGATGAGCGCTTCCGATTATCGTACAGGATCCACTTTTCATCACAGGTACTGATTCGATTTAAAATCCCTTCATTATTGTGCCGGTTGAGTAATGCAACGCAGCAGTCAACGCGCGTTTGTTGATTTGCTTCACTCAATTCGTGAGGTACCCACCTTTCAAGCTTTTTCACCTTACCAATTTGCTTCAAGTGGATTAAAACAGTTTATCACTAACACCGCAGCCTGCAGCTAACTCGGATGTGGTTTGCGATGGATCCACTTCCACAATAGCCTTCAATTCTTCATTATCAACTTTGGTCTCCGGCCGTCCACGGGGCTTGTTCTGCAGGTCGAAATTTCCAGAACGAAAACGTTGGAACCAAAAACGCACTGTGTTTTCTTTTGCGGCACCGTCGCCATACACATCATTAATCCTTCGAGCCGTTTCTGCAGCACTGGTGCCACGGTGGAACTCGTACTCGTAAATGACGCGATATTTCAAGTTTTTCATTTTGTAAACTGAGTGACGCAAAGAAAAAAACAATTGAGGAAAAAACAAATGAATTATAATTTTCAAAATACAAATACATGAGTAAATAGCTGTACAAATTTTGATTTGGAATTCCTAACCAAAGAGAAGATATTTGAGATCAAATTTGCCAGTACGGCAAAACGCCAATTTCATATGCAAGGACCTAATATTATTTATTTTTCCTTTTAGATGCAAAATATATTTTGTTCACAATACGACAAAAATAATTATTCACCTAAATTTAATGATATTTGTATTGGTTAACTGCAAACTATACCGTATAAATATAAAAAGTACTTATATTTTATATTTTTATAGAGATATTAGGGTTTTTGGGTTTGTTCGAAATGAAGGCTTCAGAGTTTGGACTTGTGAATACTAACCATGGAGTGGAGAAAAACCAAATAGATATTACCAAAAACCAACAGAGCAAAGAAGCTTTGGAAAGCCAAATTGAGGTGAGGCGATAGTATCTTCTGAGACATATCTGTCTTAAGATTACATGTCTAAGACTAGCAAAAAATATATACAGAGATCAATGGAGACTAGTTATTGAAGAGGCCGCGACAAGACCAGGGCTTTTAAAATTATAGTATATAGTAAGTTCAGAGTAGTGGGTTTCAAGGTTAATAAGGGCAACTAACATTGGATTATATTAAGAATGTATTTAACGTTTAAATATCTGTAAAATATGTATATAACAATGAATTTTTGAATTTCGACAGTCATGAATAATATTTCTAGGTTATATTTAATTGATGAGGTCTCAGTATACTGATTTATTCTAGGTAGGGAAAATAATAGAGAAGATTATCTGTGTTTAAATAAAATATACTAGTGGTCCATTATTTTATACGGGCAACTTTTGGTTTTACCATCAAACTGGGGATTGTTTTATAGTAATAATTTTGTATTTTCTCAGACAAAATATATTATAGTAATATCCGAAGGGCCATACCAAAATGGAATACATCTATCACTAAGCTTGATTTAGTGCTCAGATAGACGGCAAGCCATTTATGACATTAAACATAAGTAAGACGGGTATAGATTTAAATCTGGTTCGGAACACACAGACAGTAAATATATATGTTATTACCCCAGCTCTGGTGAACTGTTTTTTCAATCTTACAGCACACAATGAAAAAAAACAAAATTGCCACAATATGCTCTACAATATAATTTAAAAATTGAATTTTTCTTATAATTAATCGAATTAACTTAGTTTATCACCACTTAATTTTTGCTAAAAATCAACCGGTTCCGGGAACAACGTTCCTTCATCAGGGTATACTTAATACTAATTGAATTTTACAAATTATGGCAACAAGTACGGCCTTAAAATCTAAAATGTACAAAAACTTTACAATAAAATACATTATTTGTAAAGTTCAATTAGTATTAGGTATACCCTGATGAAGGAACGTTGTTTCCGAAACCAGTTGGTTTTTACCAAAAATTAAGTGGTGTTTAATTATATTCATAATGAATAACCACAAAATAATAGCAAAATACAATCGTATAAATCTTTTTTATACATTATTAACTGTGATAAACCTTATTTTTGTGAAATTTGATGTGTCAGTATTGGTATTAAGTAGGTATCTGGCATGTTGCATATTTGTGGTGTGTTGGTGGTGGTCTTAATAACTAATACAATGTCAAAAATCAAATTTATTAATCAATAGTTTAGTTTAGTTAATGGAATAGCTTGTTGGTCTTGAGGTTAGAACTCTCGCCTCTTGATCCAAACGTCGCAGGATAACCAGAGTGCATAACCTCACTCCAGACCAGCAAGTTAATCCTATTTTCATAGCAGAAGTGTTTAGCTTAGTTTTAAAATAATAAGAATATTGTTTTGGCACGTATTCCGTCTTCACATCTCTAATTTAAAAAAATTAAAAACACTTAAAGAAAAATCAAATTCTGCCCCGGATAGGAAGAGACCCTTGGTTTAAATCTCGAGAGTAGCCAAATATTTTTTCGTTGATTTGATTTTTCTGGTGGAACCTTTGGGTTTATTGTTATTGGCTTTTTATCGGTGGAAGTTATTTTTCTTTAAAACACGCTGCTGTTTAGTAATAAAGCTACCTGCAGGTTCATTTCTCACCCCTTCTCGTGACTACGCCCCGTAGATCATTGGTTTGAAATTTATTCGCCGTTTTAAAATGTCAACAGTACATTTTTGATAAGTGTCAGAAAATATATTTTTAATGAGTGGAATATTACAAACATAACTTTGATTTATATTGTAATGAACTCTTTTTAATGTTTTTGTTATAATTCCTAAGCATTTTGCATGACGATGAAAGATTAAAAATTAAACGAACATTTCATTTTGGCTTTGTCATAATCCTATGTGTATAATGATACATTCCGTCCGCGCATGTTTGTCGCATTTCCTACCATAAATTTAGAAATAAGAGTTGAAAATATACTTGCCTGCAGAGAAAATAAAATTGACGTGAAAAAATACAAATATCGATTTATTTATGCTTGAAGTGACTCAAATATTAAATGAATAATGATAGATCGAGGGCAAAGCCAGTGTTTTAATTAATATTAATAAATGTATAATATAAATCACAAAAAATATCAATTACGCAACTCTTCAAAGAAAACAAACTTACAAAATTAAAAAAAAAACACATCACCTAGATTACAAGACAACTTTAAAATCCCAAAATGCTATACAAAAAATAACAACAAAATTCATATATTCAGCTATAAAATTTTACAAAAAATAACAACAAAAAACATATATTCAGCTATAAAATTTTTGAACAATCTTCCAATCGAAATAAAAAATATACAAAATATAAAACAATTGAAAACCAAATTAAGAAAACATCTCAATAAACATAATAAGATAACATTACCAACAAAATTAAAACATTTCATTCAATTCTTCATCCCATAGTTATTATATAATGTAAAATAAATATATGTAAAATAATTATATATATAATGTGAAATAATTAAATGTTACAATGCAAAGTACCTCGTCCGAGTACAAGAGCAATGTTCTTAAATCAAGAGGTACTTTGTATAACATAATTATATAACTTATGTATTATATTGTTTTAATAGACTAGAAAATAAATTGTAATAAAACTGTATCAATGCAAAAAATATATATATATATATATATATGTATTTTAAAATAATCTGTAGGTATATATCTTTCTTTAAAGAAAAATCATACTATTGGATATTTTTTAAAACTTTCAGTGGCAAAATTACCCACTCCATCTGCGTTTTTTAATATTATAGATAAGAAATCAAAATCAATGAAACCATTGGATCTGTTACATAATTTCAAAGCAAGAGTGAATTTAATTTTCTGTTAAGGTTTTTTATTTCTTAAATTTTTGTTAAGAGATTTATCCTCAGTTTATGTGTTTCATTACGAGCAATGAAATGAGACCGGAGAAAATATAATTAAAAAGAATGGCCGGGGTCATTATCCACGAAACGTGAAAAATGTCTCCGAGGAGTAGGGGAGAAGTGGCATGAAGGAGCCGGGTTTTGAAAGAGCCAGTGGCTACCTAACAAACTGGGCAGTATCGACTACGGATGTCTATTTTTTATTTTATAGCCACATTGTTTATAAATCATCTCCTGTTGTTTGACACATCGTAGACAAAACATAAAAATCGTGTGACCGTTTGAATTTTTCGCAGCTAAAAAGTAAGTTTTTTACCGTAACATTATTGATTTATAACAAAATCTGTAATGAGTCGAATCCATTGCTACATTTTAAGTACAATAAGAATATTGTTCTGTTTACAAATTCACCTAACATAATTTGCGAATACCTACGGAGTGTTCGATTTTAAAGTTATTTTAAATTATTGGCGCAAGTTATGAAAGAGCCACCAAAATCGGCCATGAAAGAGCCGGCTCTTTCATTGCCAATTCTAGTGGCTCTTTTATTGCTTAGTTAATTTGTACATACATTTTCATTTATATAATCATAATTAATAATCAATCCAGCATTCTCCATTCCAAATATAACTAGCGGTAACTAACATAACTCGCAAAACCTAAATATATCCTGTGAATAGAAATATTTTTAAGCCTGAAGACTTTTTATATTCATAGAAAGTCTTCACACCAACCATTCTAACTAACTGTCCCAGAACACACTCCAAATACTTCTGATTCAGCAACAGCACCATTGCCTTACAAAGTGATAGACAAGTTTCACCACAGCCATCAACATCCATAGATTATTCTATTTCTCCGCAGTCTACAACATTCACAGTGTTTAGAGACTCCAGAAAAAATGCGACCATTTCCCAAAGCTGACAGGAACAGCTAGTAAACGTAAGGGGAAAACATCTATTATTACACATTCTCCAAAAAAAGAAAACTATTAACAAAAACATGCAATCGCGATAAAGAAAAACCAAATAATATTTTGAAAATTTCCAAAAAATTAAAGAATACTGAAAACATTAAATTTCTTAAATTTGATTCGGATTCCGAGGATAATACATCCACTCACAATACTAACTTGGAAATCTGTGGTGAAGAGATTTTAGATTACTGCATAGTCGGAAGAAATAACAACAAGACGAGGAAACAACACATGAAAAATAATAATTTGTGTGTGGTTTGTAAAAAAAAATCTATGAAAATAGTTCAGTGGACTGGTTAAAATGTAAAATATGTAATTTATGGGCCCATGAGTCCATAAATTACATATTTTATATGTCCAGTATTTACCATTTTTTTGTATCAATTGTCACTAGATGATAATTTTCTTTTTAGTTTAATTACTTGTTTTTTCTTACATTTTTTAATTATTTATAACTAAGAAAACCGTTTTGTTTGTTTGTTTTTTTTTATTAAAATTAAAAAAGTTTTATAAAATAAATAATAATTATGATTTGTTCCATTTAAGTGATGAATTTGTGTATCATTTATATTATTCACCTACCTGGCTCCTTCAATACTTGCAGTGGCTCTTTCAATGCACACTGGTTATAAAAGAGCCAAATTTGGATGTTTTTTGAAAGTTAAAAAAATATATGTTCTAAAAAGATTAAAGAAAAACGATGTTCTGAAATCTTTAGCTAAATAAACAAACTTCTTGTTGGTATAATTATTTTTTTTAAATATGAGTAAGAAAAAAAAATATGACGAAAAGAAAAAAAGTGGCTCCTTCATGCCACCTCTCCCCCACATAATTTCGGGAAGAGCACTTGTTATTTATTTGAGTGCACCCAAATACAAAAGCGGTACGTTTCATCCAACTCGCATACTTGGTGCGCGTTTTATGGAGTAATTATGAAACAAAAATGCGTGCAACCTTTGTGATTGTGTATTTATTAAAGATATTTATTTGGTGGTGGAGAAATATGAATTTAAAAATTTCTGCATTATTTTATAATTTTCAATGTTTTATGTAAAAACATAAATACGAGATAAAATTTAAATCGTATTTTCTTATCTAACCAGAAATTTTATATTCTCAATCAGATTAAATTGACATTTTACGTAATACTCTTGAGAGCTCCGATCAAAATTTCTACATATTTAAATATTCTGTAATCTAAAATCGCTTTTAAATGCGATGTCAGCTTTAATTACAAATTCAGACAAAAATTAATATTTAAGTTAACAATTATCATCGCTGAATTAATATTGTTATTTATTCACACGTTTGAAAGTCCTTGCTTGTGATAAGGTAGAAGGGAGTAAAATAAAACTAAGTTTTTATTTTACTCCCTTTCTTTGTAAATTAAGTTTACCATCATTTAATTAAATAATTAAATGAAATATTTCTAGACGAATTTCTATGTCAGAAATCTCTAAAAATATATCTTTATTATAGATTTCTTCCCAAAAAACCGAAGTGTGCTGTCATCTCTGAACCAATTGTCATATTTTCGAAATTCATAGTGAAGTACCTATTATACCTACCGACGGATTAATTCAAATTTTAAATATTTCGTGACGTTACCGGGCTGCCGTTGGTAGTAATCAAACTTTTGTAATGATTCCAATTTGAAAAAACCATTTAAATTTCTAAAAATCCAAAATTTTACTATAATTACTAATTTTTTAAACGAAAATTTGATAGGTACATCTTCTTGATCGTCGTCACGAGTCTACTTGCAAAGTTTAAGCTCGATTTGATCATGAGTAAAGGGTTATCGATCCAAAATTTTTTCGTCAAGCAAACAAAAAAGCAGACGCCACGAGTTGAAAGAAAGGAAGTACAAAGACAATTAACGGATAAAGTTGAAGATAATACAAACATTTTATGACTATTGAATGCAGTTTTCATACGCCAATAATGTGAGTTGTTTGCCAAAATATCAATAATAAGAAGAAAATTGTTAAGGCCACCATGCGAAGGCTTTTGTTTTTTTCAATTCAGTATAATACTTTTATTTTTTCAATTTATTAAGTAACATTGTAGATTGACATTTTTAAAAAATATTGATTATTTCTTTTGTATATATCTACTTTTATATAATAGTAAATATATACAAATAAAATAATCAATATTTTTTAATACTTTTATATTTATTATTTATTTAGAAAAATAAATCCAAACTAGTTATAGCGTAAATAAGACAATTGTTCAGGCTTTACAATATAATTATGTATTTGGAATTATTTTGCAAAAACAGGAAATCCATTTTGATTTCAAATTTGAGTTAATCCTTTTTGGTGGTCCCTAGTTGCGATTATGATCTATCTGCCAGGGGTCATCTATTATTAGTCCTTGCGTCTCATATATTATGCAAGCGCTCTATTGAGCAAAAGTATTCCGATTAATGGATCAACTTTTTTTATGCTTTTTTCAGTTATTACATGAGTAGATAAGATGAATCGATTTTCTAAATGACGCGGTTATCAAAAATAAAATGGAATTGTAAATCGAGTTTTTAAAAACACTGTGAATTTTTAATTTGAAAAAATGTAACAGTGTGATCGAGAATACAGATTTGCTTTGTAAATGTAGGTCCAAGATGAATGACGATGTAATCCATTTGGAATTCATTATTCCAACAAACACAACAGGCAGCGACTTTCCACAATCAATCTTCACTGTTTCGCAGCAAACGGTGAATGTCTCGTGGCAATAATGCTCCACCCGAGGTTTTCATCTAAGGCTTTCATCAGGTTCTTATCGCTGTTACGACACCATTTCCTGCCACACCCTCGTGCTGTGAATACGAAATATTCCTAAAAATTTTCAACTATTACAGAAATATACACGGGGTGGAAGTAGGTGACTTTTAACCCACAAGCAATAACTTAATGGTAAACTGTTCGAACTTGGCAAGAACCTCTCCTCACAGATATGATAACAAAAAATTATATTCTTTAATAATAATTTTGATTGATTAAAAAAATGTCTCTAGAGAGATAGAAGGCGTTTTAGGAAAATAAGAGACTTGTCCACGAAAATTGATGATATCATGATATATATTCTTAGTTCGATGATTATTTTTATAAGAAATTAATTGATTTAATTAGATTTATGTTGAATAAATAAAAATTATAAAAGTATTTGTTTTCCAATGGAATTCGAGCTCGAAATATTTCATTCCATAGCTATTAAAAATAACGTAAAACATCAGTTTTATATTTTGCTATTGTCCTGGGTACATAAATTATATATCTATTATTTTTAAATGGCTTTCAACTTTATTTTTTTATGAAATATCATAAATATATTACATGAAAATTTTTTTTTTAAACCACGCTTACATTCAAATGATATATTAAAAAAAATTTAACCACCAGAAAACTTTTGCCTCGCTAGTAAAAAGTGGGCACTTACGATATTGATCTAAATGGAGGAAAGCGCCCACGTTTTATTTTTCGAGTGAGGTAAAAAAAATTTCGCCGAAAAAATTTTTTTTTAAGTACATTTAAATATATAAAAAGGTAAAATTTGTGAGTTTGTAAGATTAGATGTAATAGGTAATCTGCAAAACTACTTTCACCAATCTTTAGACTCTTATAATCTTCGGATTTTCAGGGAGGTTATTGGCTATATACCCGACAAAATAAAAGAGCTTTTCGTGGTGACCCATTTTACAACTAAATTTGACGAAAAAATGGTCGAGCGATGTGTTTTTTACGAACGCTGCCTTTAAAGTAAGAGATATTTACATACTTTATATAAAGAAGATCTAAAACTCAAATAGTTCTTTAAAACAGTCGGTGACGACATATACCTATATGTAAAGGTTAATACACAAATTGATAAAATACGGCTACTAAAAATCTACGCGTGCGAAGCCACGCGAGCACAGCTAGTGTTTTATAATTTTCTACTTTTTAGTCTTAATAAATCGGTTTATACTTGTAAAATTTAATTTGTAAGAGTTACAATAAGGTTCAATGCAATTAATAATATAATAATGATCATCCAGTTATTATAACATTAATTTACGGAGTGAAGTTCACCTAATTTCATACAAAATCACTTATGTAAGAAATTAGCGCCATGTTTTTTAATGAGCGAGCTTATTAACGAATTTCACATATAAAACTTTGATTAATTAATTATAATGGATAAATTCATTCATTAGTGAATTTATATCTAATTGATTCATGGTATTGTCATCGTGTATCAATTTTCATGTATGCAAAATTTCAGTTCGATTGAACTTGGGAAGCGGGTGAAATATCGATTTTAAGTTTCGATCTAGAAAAAGACTAACAGACACACAGGTGAAGCTAATACAAGTGTGGTTAAAATAAACTCAGTGTGACTACGTGTGTATACTAAAGTTACGGAGGAAAAAATAAGACATACTAAATCATTGTAATTGGTAGCATTATTTTTTTATATATCCCATAGCAATAAGAATTCAAAAATATACAACATGTATTGATCATTTGATTTTATATAAAATTATTAATCTACGGTATACGTGTGTTTTCTCGTATCAGATTTTATAAATAGAGTTTGTCGGTACAGCCGAGAATTTGATGAAAAACTTTTCGATATATTTTTCTGAATAAAGAGCATTACAAATCTTTTATTTTGTTAAGATAAGATGATACATCGTTTATTTCTATTGGGAATTATTATATTTTAGTTAATTAATTGTTTCCATACAAAAAATATAGATTAACAGTTCTAATAAATAAAATAGGGTACATTTGACGATGTTTAGGTTTTTTCAAAACATGTAGGTGTAATTAATGAATATAAATAGATGAAAACAAATAACAAAATTTATTTTTTTAAATGTCTATCTACAAAATTGCTCAACCAATTGAAAAAATACATTCGATATAACAATATATCTGAATTTCGAGGATAATCTACAAAAACTTTAAGGCATGCTTAGGATCTGTTTATTATTTAAAAAGAAAGAAGGAATAATATCATAAATATTAGAGCATTTTTTAAACTGTACCATTTTGTGTTCAGGAATATTTGAAAGGAAATATATTTTATTAAATTTAACAATTTAGGCAGTGAAATCCAAGCTATCTCCATTGATCCTAATAGAATAGCAAATAAATGAATACACCAGATCCCGGGTGACTAGCACCTCCGGCTCTCGAAGGATTTCAAATTGAATGAATTTTAAATTGTCGGGCAAGAGAGAGGCGTTTATTAAATTATATATAGAGAAGGAAAACGAAAATGATCGATACAGAAGCGCTGAAAAATGAAAATTAAGCTCCTTTTTGCCCAAACGAACGGATAAAAATAACTCGTTTTGCATGTAGGAAGGTTACAGGGAGGAGCTTGTTTTTGTTCTATTATTTTCTCTCTTCATCCGTTTTAACAAAGATTTATTCTGCTCGGAATAAGGCGGCACGTTTGTTCCCGGGGATGATTTATGAAGGCAACTTTTGACGAATTTCTTTTACAATAATTTTTGTTTTGTTTCATACCTATTTTGCATGATGCGCCGCCCCTATTCCACGCACGTTTCACTAAGGGATGATGCGGAGACTCCGTCCCGCTTTAATCTAATAAGTCTTGAAAAATTTGGCTCGGCTTAACTCGTTTCTCATTCTCTAACGATGCATAGGTTAAACCGCTTACTCCACATACAAAAAAAATATAGATATAATATTAACTTACCAAAATGTGTGTGTCTTCGTCAGGCAGGACGCGCACTGACTGATCAATAAAAATATGAAAATGCGAAATAGTACATTATTGGCGTAGCTGCAGTCGTGTTTGGAGTGGGATAATGTTCATTAATAATAATAATAATTGTTGGATAATTTATAAAGCGCCGTTTACGCGAATACTCACGTCGAGGACGCTTTCAACTCAACAATAAAAATAAGTACATAATTATATAGGTAACAATGTCTGTCACTAACGATACTGGCGCTGTACACGCGTCATCGCAAAGAAACTACGATTCCGTGATATTATTATTCAGCA
Source organism: Agrypnia vestita (assembly GCA_016648135.1). Classification (NCBI taxonomy): domain Eukaryota; kingdom Metazoa; phylum Arthropoda; class Insecta; order Trichoptera; family Phryganeidae; genus Agrypnia; species Agrypnia vestita. Next base: position 15,315 of record JADDOH010018134.1, read on the forward strand.
TGAAAATTAAATTGTGAATTTATTCTACTAATATTATTTTTAATACAAGTCAGATCAATATTATTACTATTTTTAAATTAATCTAAACGCTTGTGCTATGAAAATAGGCCTTACTTCCTGGTCTGGAGTGAGGTTCGAACCTGGATCACGAGGCCAGAGACCACCAAGCTACTGAATATGTATTCTATTATTGAAGGTATTTTGTGAAACACAGAAGAAAATAAAGTACTATGTCAGCAATTTGAGATCATAAGTCGAGTGAATTAAAAGAAACTGTGATTGAATTGATATTGTAGAGCGTGCAAAAAGAACAAAGTGAAGCAATGCACAGTGAATTTCAATAATTATAAAGCAAGTCCAACATTTTTGACCAGTTAATACGTACATATAATTATCTATGCATATAATTATCTTTGTAGCATTGTCGATCACTACAGCTACAAAGATTTTACGCTATATGACGCTGTTTTCTTAGCCGTAACTCGTGGCCAAAAATATATTAAATTCTCTCTACAATGATACTCTGTTTCAAGGTGTATTTTTCGAGAATCGCACTTGCACATTGAACATAAATAATTTCAATAAAGATTTTTTTTTAATAAAAGTTTCCATCATATTCTTAAAAAAAAACTGCACAATTAAAAGCTTTGTATAGGATAATTATGATTTTTTATTTATAAACCGCTATGTAATTTATGTTAAGCTGAAATTCAATCATGTAAAAATTCGTCATTTTTGACTAGTTATATTTAGTTTATTATAAAACATTAACACCTTAGTAAATGTTAGCAAGTATTATAACTTTATAACAGAAAACACCTTTAGAATTTTTTCTATTTATTTTTTTCACCGTGATATAAATGCTTTTATCAAAAATTTTCTATTTATCCGCCAATGTATTTTTCCAATTTTTTTTTCTAATGTTAAAATGTAATTTTATTTCAATATCAATATACAATAATGCCGATGAACTAATTTGTATGTATGAGTTTAAAATAAAATAAAATATTCCTGAATACCAATTTTTTAGACTTTCTAAATGAAATTAATCTTTCAAAAAATAAAATGCCATAAAAGAAAAATATATATCCGAGTATTCATAATATAAGTAGAAATAAATATGTTTTATTTGTGTAGGTATGAGATGTACATTTCATGAAATCCAGGACGATAAGACATGAGAGAAGCAACATTTATTCATTGGTTAAATTTATATTCAATCAAGGTTTCAGTCAAAGTCGAACGTGAGATACATACAAGATCCTTAGGGAATGCATTTTATATATTGTATAAAATATTACTATGAGTCATAACAGAATACATTTTGGCACCGCTTTATTTCCGAAATAAACATTTTCAAAAAATCATTTTTGATAAAAATAATTAAATTGATATTTATGAAAAAAAAATCGGTAAACACAATAATTTGTAAATCAAATATATTTCATGATATTATGTCTGCACATATAAAACAAGTAGGTGTGTAAAATGATGAAGAATTTATTTTAATTCAAAGGATTTAAAAATAATTTATAACGGCAAAAAATATATTTTTTTAAATTATCCCACACATTTTTCGGAGAATTTTTGTCCAATGGAAGACTATTGCCTAATTAATCGACTTTAAGGCAGTTATATTTTTAGAATAAGGATGAAAAAGAGAAGTTAAAATCAAATTTCTTGGAAAAAAGGATTTAAAAATATGCTTGCAAAAGAAAAGATTTTCAATTTAATTATCTTGTTTATATTATTATTTATACCTACATATACAAATTTTCATTATTAGTATGCTTTATACATAAATATTATAATATTAAGACGCAAGTTTCTGAAGACTATAAATATGGAAATAATTAATCTATCCATGAATATAATACAAAGAAATATAATTTACCCAGTATTTAACATTGCCAATATTTATGTTTCCTAAAAATCGTGCTTTGTATGATCTCCATCAAGATAATTTGAAAAAATATATATCTATATTTTTTAATTTCCATTTCAGTTCATGACAGCCGTAATTACTATTGGGTCTCCTGGTGTGTTTCATCTAATTCCTTCACTAAGACACTGTCTCTCTGTGTTCAGTAATATGATTTGGTGATGGTACTAAGTTGATGGTTCTTCAGTAATTTTCTTCGTGTAGCCCAACCATCGAGTTCTCTTTATTTTGACAAACGCTTACTTAATTGTACAAAGTAAAGGATCCAGTTTTACAGTATCTACGCCAAAATTAATTTTTCAAAATCACCCCAAAGATACGCGTCATAATTAACCTTTAAAAAACATTCAGTGCCCATTCTTCAAGTCTGTGTCCACGTGTCAGAGGCATATGTAGACATCACTGAAAAATTTTATTTTTCTGGACAACAATGGAATGGAAGCAAGGACGCTTACTGAAGAACTGATAAGGCGACTTGAGGCATTCGAGATGTGGATCTCCACAAGAATTCTCAAAATAAGCTGGATGGACAGAGTTACGAATGAAGATGTTGGGCTCGGATGAATAAAGAAAAAGAAGTTATTAAAACAATTAAAATCCGATCTAGGACATGTGATGAGACATCCAGAAAAATACGAGATCTTGCATCTCATAATGCAGGGAAAGATTGCCGGAAGTCGGGGCCCTGGAAGAAGGAGGACTTCATGGCTGAAAAACTTGAGACAGTGGTTTGGCCAGTCTACTGTGGAGCTGTTCCAGGCCGCAGTAAACAAAGTTTGCATAGCCAACATGATAGCCAACGTCTGGTAAACGGACAGGACACGAGAAGAAGAAGAAGTTAAATAAAATATTTTTACTGCCTAAGAATTTTGCATTTTTTGTCTCCATAAATGATAGTTTATATTGCAAAAATTAGATAAATTTTCACTTCAAAACTCTTGAAGACGAATAAATAAATCTTCTCAATCCAATTTCAAATAGGTAGTGGGTATGTCTTTAAGTAAGCCCGAAAAATTGTTTTTTGACGAATAGCGTACTAGTGTTTCTTATTCGGGAGAAAATACCCTCGCCGAGCAAATGTTGGGCGATCATTTATCATTACGATCATAGTATTTTATTTGACAAACGCCCCGCGTTAAGGCTTCGCGGCGCTACGCCTCCGCAATTAATAAATTGCCGCAAATAAAATTAATCCCGGCCACCGAAGGCTGCCGCGCTCCTCGCCCCGCCCCGATTCACAAATAAAACATTTTCAAACAAGTGAAAATTGTACCCGGGAGATGGAGATAAATTCGGGAGAACTTGTAATACCTTCCATAAACCGTGAATTATAACTTAACTTTTAGCGGGGTTCGTTTTTTTCCGCTTGCCAATAGTTTGCGATTTCTGCAATCGGTCGGTGCGAAGTTTCCGCGTCCCTCCTTCCGCCATAAATAAGGGAAATATAATAACTGAAAGGTTTTTACGACTTTCCTGAAACAACCGTTACAAGGATCAACAGTAAAGAACTGCACTAGGAATGTAACTGAGTGTTTTCCGAAGTTTTGAGACATTTGTAAGGAGGGTGTTGTTTTTAGCGGAAGAACACTTATCTATAGTATTTCCTGCCAATTTATAAGTGTTTTTATTTTAAAACAATGTTAAATTGTAACAAGTTAAATTGTAAAACAATTTCAAAATATATTTTTTTATATTTTGTTGAAAAGTATACTTTATATAAAATAAATGTCATTGAGGATTTTTTTATAATACATTATACGAGTAAAAGACAGGTTTGTAATAGCAAGTTTCTATTGATTTATATAATAAATATAATATTCAACATTTTGCAAATCAGTATGCTATATATAGGGTTGACAATAGCAATTGATTTTAGTCACCAAATATAAATGATTATTAATTTACTTCCATTAATATCTAAGTGTGTATATTAATAAAATAAGCGATTTTTCTCAATAATTTATTTAAGCTTCAATAATATTAGAATAAGCATTTCCATTTATTTATACTTCATATATTTAATAATGAAGATGTTGATCATTAAATTGTGGTGAATTACGACAAAATCTTAATAATTTAAAAAAAATTATACCATCAATTTTAAATTAAGATTATTTGTAAAATAAATATTCTATATTCTTATTCAAAAACATAAAAAAGCTAAAAACTTACGTTACAAGAAGAAAATACACACAACACCCAATAGTAAAAAAACTGTAACTCTTCTTTAACTAGGGACGAATACACAAAATATGTACGTGTTGCACAATATAGGCTTATGCTATGAAAATGGTAATACCTTAGTGGCCTCTTAGAATGAGGCTTATACCCCCCATAGATGATTATCTTAACTACTAGACTAATAAGCGCCTCAAAAACACACGTTGGATAATAAAATAGACTATAAAAATCGCAATAAATAATTTTAAAAAATTATATAAATCAAGTTAACTATATTATTTTATCGTATCTTCAAATTATAATAAGTTTTCATTAAAAATACAGTACAATGAGTATTACCTACTTATTATCTCAGAACAAATATATCCAAGTAATTCCTATCATAGCGTACAGAGTCCAAAAGGCTTGCAATAATAGTAAGTTATGCTATGTAGAAAAAAGGTTCTTAACTATTAAAATCCCTTCAAACGAAAAATAACCGATACATCAGCACTGAATTGAAAGTTGTAAAGAAGAAAGGGTGGTTACTTAAATTAACGCAAGGAGTTGAAGCTTAAGAATCAATTTGGTTATGACGTTACAACAAGCAAGTAAATTTTAATCATCAGCGTTTTATGAAAATAGATCCTAATAAGATAGATAGCACAACATTTTAACAAGATCAAACCAATCACGCCAAGTGAACTCTCTAAAAGGGTTGCTAACAGTAACGGTAATGGTAACTGTAACAGTAACGGTAAGGATAACGATGGCGAGTGACGGAGCTAACGATTCACTTTACGTTATTTCTCTCTGCACCAATCGAAGCCGAGGAAATTGAAAGTGGGTCGATAATTGCCGACACGTCATCAATAGAAAGCGCCCGTCCTTAACACTACACAGATGGGGCCTTAAAAGCTAGAAAATGAGGTAAAAAGCTGACTTGTAAAGAGGGTAGAGACAGGGGAGTACCACGACAGTGAAATGCCTCGAGGGTTGATTTAACATTTAATGTATTTAAATACATAGACATAATACTGGACAACCGCAAAGTACGTAATCTTAGAAATACTCTCAGGTTTCAGTCACATATTTTCGGTTTCCGTTGCAGAATACATTATCAAAGTTAACGTTATGATGATTTGCCACACTGGAGAGGTCGTTGACACGTGAAAAATATCCCAAGAAATCTCTAACCAGAAGACACAATACATTACTTATATTAATGATTCCTTTGAGAACAGGCACGTTTGGAGTATAGACAATCGTTGAATTAATACAATCCTACCCGAGGGAAACTACGAGACCTACAGCCCGTCTTGAAAATCACCGAACTCACGAAATCATGGCACTCTGAATAAATATGCGACACTAAATAACAATGGATAGAGACACTTGGGAAGTAGATACCTTATCTGATAGTGGATAGTGATGATCATGTATCTGTGATGTCTGTTATACTGACATTGCATTTAAACTCATATTGTTATGTTTTTTGCATACTGATGTATAAATAATACCTCAAGCCTATACATTTTACCTCCCTGATTCACATTTTTGATTGATTGACACAAAATTGATAATGCTGTGAGTCTCGCAAAATGTAAAATTGCGAAATAAAGGAAAATAAATAAATATTAGAATTAAATAATATATCTTAGGAAGAAGTATATTATTTTGATGAGAAATTAATAATGTATTTGATCTAATTCGTATTGAACATTTTGATTCGTAATATCGCATATGCGAAACGACAGCCAATCAACAAGTTTGAAATGTGAATCAGAGAGATTTAGTCCATCTATCGGTATTCTGACGTTGCTAATATGTGTATAATAAATTAAATATCAAAACTAACTTATATCAATTTTAAGCAATCTTATCTGTATTAGTGGTATTATACTTATCGTTTATTACGTAGTAGTTACATAAAATTTTAGAATAATTATTAAATTGGGTTTTCTGAGATTTGACAGGCAGATGAACGCCATTTTTAAGATTAGAAAACTCTCGAAGGACAATACAAAAGTAAAAAATCTTGCAAAGTGACATATCCTAATTTGACGTCTGAGTACCGACTGTTTTACTTGTTTGAAAATAATACAATTTATAGGAAGTCTACGCATACCCAAATACTTTGTCACCTCTCCATCCATCACAATTACCTTCACTAGTCAACACCTTGACTCCTCGAGCAATCAGGATGCTGATCATAAGACAGATGGTACAAAATCTTCAGAGAATATTCTCGAAAGTCTTGTTAGGAAAGATTTTTAGAGTTCTCTCAATATAATCAATGAACTGTATCGCAATAAAAATAAATACAAAATAAAATATTGCATATTGTTATAATGGAACTTCATCACCTCCCTCGAACGTTTCAGTATAGTCTCGTAACGTGAAGAAACATCTGGAGTGAGCCACAGTATATTGTTGAAAGCGGAGCGAAGAGATATTTTTCAGATGCAAACACCCAAGAGAGTACTGACATATAAAAGTGTTGTTAACTACACTTTTCCAAAACACTTTGATAAAATATTTTAAGTTTATTATTGTTAATATTTTTAATATTAAAAGCATTAACTTTGTGGTTAGACATTATAGCAGAATTTTAATTAAATTAGTATTAACCACTACCAGATTTTATGTCTACCGGTTTCGAGACGTACCCGTCCCTTCGTCAAGACCAACACTATACTACACTACACTACAACCATGGTATTGTTAAACTTTCACAAATATTTATCACATGCGCGTTAATCTTATCAAGGACTAACATGCACAATGCATGATATAATTTTTTTTAAAAAGAACAAAAAATAAATAAAATAATAAATGTAGATATATTGGGACAAGAGAGATAGAAAGATAACCGAGTGCTGCAGCAAAATTTGTAATCGTAATATTTTCCAAATGTAAGAATCTCACGTTTCTCTTTCTTTGTCCCTTAACCCAAAATTACAATAAAACACAATGATATTCAAAATTTACTAATAAAATAGCATTTAGATGAACATTATATTATTTTTCACAATTTTCTTGTTTTTCGCACTAGACCTGATAAACCACATGAGAAACAGCACAATAGGAAACAACATTTTAAAAATACATCTTTATTTTTAAAATCTTGTTTTCTATTTGATATCTGTCAAAGGTTAGCTTCTCTCTCATGACGTAATATGTGATGTACATGCATATTATATAAACAAAGACATTCTAATTGTATTAGTGCACTTTAAATTGAAAATATTCGTTAAATAAATTATATTCTTTTGATAAATACTACGTCTTTATTTTATATAAATATACAAAATATTAATTAGATAATTTTCAAGAAAAAAAGGTAAATTTATAATGAATTGGGTTTTAAGTAGATATAGGGAAAATGTTCACCTGGTAAAACAAAAATACTTTAGTTTTCAGTTAGTTCCTCTCAAAAGCTTGTTTAAAATTAATATTTTATTTAGAAAATGAAGAAAATGTTCAGTGGTATAAAACCAATTAATTTTTCGGGTGCACTTGTTTACTTTCTATATGTATTTATATATTCATATGATTTAATTTTAAATTATTGCAAAATGTTTCCCTACTATCTAATTCAATGCTTGTTTTGAATTTTTTAACAAATAAATGATTTTGAACCACGTGCTGTGTTGTATACCTTGCGTTGGAACAAATATGGACAAAATGGGCATTTCAACATACCTTACTTTGTTTGTAGTCTGGGTCTTTTACGCGTAAGCTTAGCCAATTTATGAAATAAATACACTTAACTCTCATTAGCGGATAACTTCATGGTGTGAAAACGTGCTTTTCGTTGCATACTAAAATTTCACCCAAAACACGCCTAAAGAAGTCAATCTTCAATAATTATCACGCGTTGAAAGTAAGTTATTAAATAACACTTCAGCAACGGAGACACATAATCTCGAGGGTTTAGTCCCGACAAAGAAAAAAGACAAATTTTTTTGATGTAAGAACCCAATTTATTTTTGACTTAACCTTCATAATATATTAAACATTTCTAAACACCATTTAAAAATTCTGCGATACTGGCACCCATACAGTATTTCTCATCTTAAAGATAGAGATATTCAAGTTGTTCTGTAGATTTGATTATTCGCTCTTATTATCTGATTATCTAAAAAGTAATTATAGAAAATTAGTTTTGTAATTTTTAGACCCGATGATAAAATTCTATGTAATAAATATTATTAAATGAACAAAACAAATCGTCTTACAATACTTTTTGTGCTAAGTTACAGAAATCAAAGATATCACATAAGTGAGTACCTAATCAGAGAATAGAGGAGAATATAGAACCTACATTTTGGGGATACTGCCCCAGATAAGGATAGCATAGAGAATGAGACCGAAGACCATGACTAGATATACTGCAAGAAGTAGGTGAGTGCCCGACAGACAGATGTAAAGTATTAAAGAAGAAGAAACTTGTGCACATACACCATACTCTCCTCTCGAATAGTCCAACTCAGAAGATCCGCGAATTGTAGAAAAGTTATTGAAAAACCATTTAGGAAAGGAAATTTAATAATTTTCTTAAATATTTCAACGAGAGATTCTTCTTCTTCTTCTTTCTTAGCCTTCATCACTCCACTACTAGATATAGATCTCTTCTTCCCTTCCCTTTCATCCTTTCTTGTTATTTGCTAGTTGTAGCCATTTGTTCCTCTCCACAGCGGTCACCCATCTCTTTTGAGGTCTTCCACACCTCTTTTATTTTCTCAAGGTCTCCATTTCAGAACCCTGGGAGTCCGTCTTGTAGCGTCTTGCCTTTATTTATGTCATTGCTATTATAGCTTATTTCCGCCTAATATAATTAATTAATTAAAAAATATTCAATAACTATTTAATTATTAGCTTATTAAAGCTTTTCTTTAGCTTATTAACGAGAGATTAAGTCGTGCCGATAAAATAATGAGTATTATTTTTGTCATTGCCCGCCCGAGCACGGAACTCCTCAGGGTAGCCATGGCGCTACTAATTTGCGCCGTTACGAGTTGCGAGTGCTCACCCCTCCGGGCCAATAAAGCCTCCAATGTTCGTCTTCCGTACACTAACGGCAGCCTTCAATCACGGATCTCGTTCAGACCTCGCCGCCTGAAATTTCCGAGCCGAAGAGTGAAAAAGTTCCGGCTCGAGAATCGTAATGTTGTCTGGCCTCGTTAGGAGCTACAAGTGCTGCGGTAATTTACGGTAATTAATGCCTTTAATTGCTTGTTGTTCGCTTTTTGTTCAGTGGCCTAACATTTTTTTCGTTTGTCTGTGCGTTCAACATTGGCAAAACGATAAAAATTATCTACGAGCACCGACAATCAACTTTATAAAATACGTAACCTTTCCCATACGGTGCTTAAATTGAAATTGCGTTCCGATGTTATTAACATGTTAACATTTACATTTTTTGTTATTTTAATAGCTTATGGTTGACAAATATATTGTTAGGTTAGGTTAGATCCTGAGATGATGCGGGATCCTCAAGATCAACTTCACCTCGGCACAACCAGCAGAGCAGAGGGCACAAAAGCAGAGTGTAAATCCTGATTCATCTATAGAACTATCCAAATTCTATTTAATATCATACCCTGATTTTATTTTGGAAGGTTATACCAATCAAAGAGAATATCAGAGTATCCATTGTCATTAAAAACAATTTATAATATATAAGCTAGAAATAATATTCGGCGGTCCTTAAGGCAAAATTATAAAAACAAAGAAACTTCGTTTGTTTTGAGTTTGGCGCATACTAGGAATCTAAGTTTTTGATCATTCATCGACGAACTTCTCAAATGAACAAATAATAAGATGATGGATTTATTATTTTACAACTCAACATTAAATTTATCACAATACTAAAACGTTATTCGCTGCTTCTAAGGAACAGAGTGATTTTGATTAATTCGTCACTTTTGAATTAAGCGTTCACCAAATTAATGGTTCTCGCAATCATTTGCTGATATTCATCAGCTTGAACCTGGCATTTCTTCGATGGAGTCTTCTATTGGGTTCGATATTGCTGCTTGTGGTTCGACACCATGGAATTTGCACCCAATAGCTTGTGACACGGCGATCAAAACCCGCGTGAGTGCCGCAGCTGTAGTTTCCAGTTTGAGGTTCCATATCTCCGTGCATTTGTGTCATCTTGATTACAGCCTTTGACTACAGCCTTCGGAATGTGGAACATCCGAAATTAAATTACAAAGCAGCGACCCCGTCCAAATGGGCACAGTATCGGCTTTTTACCTTAGGATTTACCTTGAGATGGACTTAACATTTATTACGTCACACTATATGAGTGAATGTAAATATATTGAAAAAGTGCTAAAACTGACTATAAATATTGATCATTACAAATATAAACAATACAAATATAAAGACGTATAAGACACATGACTTTGCAGCCGTTAATAAAGAGCGAAGATTGACAATCCTTCGAATACAATATTTATTTATTTATTATTATATTTATTTATACAGTAGATACAAAATAATTTTTTTATAATAAATTGATTTTATAAAATTTCATAGACATTATACTCCTTATAATATGAGCCAAAGCTCGAGCTTACGGGAGGAGTATTCACAACCCAAATTAAAGTACAAAAGCAGAAAACATTTTGAAGTACTAATTTTTTGAATACAGAAACCATTTGAGACATGCGGGCAGTGTTACAATTCATCGTTGTCCAAAATCAAGGATTTGATTTTTTTTCTTAAATTGTTCGTATTTTGGAATGTTCCTTTCTTGAAATTTGTTTTGCGACAACAATGTATTGTACCATTTAACTCTCAAGTATGTGCTGTGATTTTGTGCCATGGTGGTTCTAAAAGTTGGTAGGTATCTTTATTTGTTCCTTTGTTCTATGTCTATTACTTATAAAGTCTAAGGGGTAAGATTAATTTATAAAATAAGATTTGTAAATTTGGCATGCAAGTGTTGAAAAATTAACGTCAGTTTCTTCAATAAAACATTTAAGTTTGTTGTTTCCGGAAAATGCTTATTTTTGTATTGTAATTACTTGAATGAAAATATTAATATATAACGGAGGAATACCTAAAATATAAATTCTGTAATAAGTATGTTTAGAGAGATATTCACATAATAAGGAATCAACTCAATTTACCTTATCGGAAAGAAAAGGTTTATTGCGCCTTTGTGGCAACACTCAACGTCAGCAACGAGCTGGCCGCAGAATACCTCCTGATTCTGTTCCCGAAGGACAAATTGGTTACCAGGTGAGGGAGATATGTCCGGCGTGAATTTTTTACAAAATAAAATTGGACGGTGTATCAGAATACTGTTCTAGCACACAATGTATCAGAACTGTTTTGCTAAAAATTTAATCACGCGGTCCTATTTGACTTTTGTCTATTTCCAATAATTAATAAATCGTCACACCAGGGATCACGAGCAGAGATGAAAAGGCTTACTGCACGTGTACCAAGAAGCCTTACAGAAAATGATATTTTCTGCGATTGAAAAAACCTTCATAATAAGTGAATTGTTTTAGGAGGAAACTACTTTGAATGTACCGTGTCTAGTAAGTACCGTGTAAGGATGAATGATGATATCATGCTTGATAATATACTTGCAAACGTCAGCGGAAAAGGTATACACGGCATAATACCCCAGTAAACTCTAAAAATAATTTATGCCAAAAGTACAAAAATAATAAATCATAATAATTTAGAAATATACTAACAGCGAGAAATCATTTATACGCTGCATCGATGAGTATTGTTTATTATTTTTGAATATCAGTAAAGAGACAAAATCTTTATTAGAAAACAAATGTGGCGTAAGACGCACTTTTTATATGTATCCCATATGGATAGTGGCGCTTTTGCACCTATACGCCACAAATCATAGTTAGTATTAATTGTAACCTTGACAATTTTTCAGTTCTTGTCACAGAGTATAAAATTATACAGAGATGAACTAAACTCCTTCTTTAGGTGAGGGGATCGGGAAACAGCGAAGTATGTCCCCATCGCATAAGACACGTTTGTAATGCAGTTAAGGTATTGACCTTGCATAATTAAATCCCTAGTAAACAAAACGTATTTTTCGCAAAAGATGTTGCATTTTTTTTTTTAATTTCCTCCAAACCGAATCTCTTCAAATAGAACCGTATTTTTTAATAAAGCACGACCTAGTTAGACAAACTTTTTAAGAATTTTTAGTTTAAATTAATTCAAAATTTTCAAGCTCTCAAACATATTGAAACCAGCCGTAGAACCAGACATTTTACCAAGAAATTTCAGTTGGTTAAGTGTATATTTTTGGTGCTTTGTGGTTCGTGTATATTTTGTCCCTCTTAGACACAACTAACGGGTGTTTTTTTTGTTTTTTTAAGAAACGGATATACAATCACTTGTATACCACCTGATTATAAATATGTATCCATATCTAATATTTAATCTCTGCTGAGCCAAATATTGAAGACCGCACATTTTAAATAATCCAATTACATATTTTCGTGATTTTTTGTTTCATTAAAATTGGAACAAAAAATCACGAAAATATCTGATTTCGCTGGTCGACTTTTCCAGTTCCCTTTACAGAGTCCAACATTAGAACTGATGGCACGAGTAAATGTTGGTGTTAAGTTAAGAACTAGATACCAACACCGTGTCTAAAGCAGGGCTTGTCAGAAGATACAAAATGTTTATTTTGACTTCTTATTCTTACTTCCGAATAAATGATTTTTTAAAAAAAAAATAACCACAGATTAGGATCTTAATATGAATTTCATACAACGTAAAATATTTAAATTTTCAATTTTATGACATTAATCCAAAGAAATAAAGGTACTTATTCTCTTAGTAATACATTTCATATTCCTTTTTATACTAAAAAAATAAGGGTTTTGAAAACCAAATCACAAATTATTTATTTAAAATAACACATTCAAATATGATTTCGGCTAATATTCTTTAGAACTCATCCTTTAGAATAATTTAATTGTATGGTACAGATAATATGACTTGAAGTATTTTTTTTACGTTTGATTAGATAATTCAAAGCCTTACATCTCATGTTGAAAATTAGGCTGCGAACTGATAATAGTCGGTGATCATGAAATTACAAACAGAAGTTGTATAAAGTGAGTGAGTTCATAGCACACATTTCGAGAGTTTTTGCTACTTTACATAAACAGATTTTCCGCTTTACATTTTAAGTAGTTTAAAAGTGTTTCCAAAATTTACTTGTAACTTATTCCGTATATTTTAATAAAATAAACGTGTGTTAATAATGGTCATATTTGAAGAAAAAATATTTAATTAAAAATATTTAATACATCATTTATAAATCGGACTCGTTGAAAATTATATTTGTAATAAAAAAAAACAATTACTTAGATTGTCATTTCGATTTTTGAACTCATCAAACACTCGTATCAAATCATGAGAATCTTTCAAACCATTCAACTGATCTTCTTATTAACTTCAAGACGTCGTAAGGCTTTAAACATGGGAGAAAAAAACATTTTCCAAGCACCAGAAAAGGAGAATTTCGGCCAAACTATTTTATTTTACGGCTCCTTAAATCTTTTAGAATAACGCGGCTCCAAGACTCAATAGCTTAGCACCGAAGAGACCTTGTTAAGACAAGTCAATGACAATTCCCGAAACTATGAAAGCTTGACACGATGCCAATTATATTCAGAGTCTGAAAGTCTGTGAAAGTTGGAGATAACATTTTCGCAAAATAGAGTAATAATGCGATAAAAAATACCCCATAAAATAAACCAAAATTTCCAAGACTTTCGTTTTACGAGATCATACGTGAAGACATTTTGTAGAATAGCCCCTTTTCACGTAATCAAATAAACTCAGTCGTATATTTTTCTGTTAGATTTTTCCAAACATAAAAAGAATATAGGTCGGAGGAATTCCCAATTGAATGCCCCAAAATATTTGGTTGAAGAAATTGGAGACAGAGAAAAAAGGACGTAGTTTTTTAGTTGTGAGGGCGGAAAATTCTACATACGAACATAATTACCAATCTCGTCGCCGAGCAACTTCGGCATTTTTTTTACTACAGCCAACGCAACCTGAAATAATTGAAGAACGAATCTTTGGGCCATTTAAATAGAACGAATATTTAAATCTAAAATGAACCGTATATATTCGCGGAACTAAATGATGGTGCAAATAGTTCCAATAGCAATGCATTCCAATAGTTTTCAGAGTGGTGGAATATTGGAACTGCAATTCAAGAATGCATGGAGCTTGTGCAGTAAAATTAAATAGTTTAATCTATGTGTCCATAAGATGAATCCATTACAAATCATGGCAGTATTTTTTGGCATATTCTATAGTTTATGGATGATACATTTAATACATTATGAACAAATATCACTTCATATGACTGAAGTGAGCGGCTGCATTACGACATGAAAAATAAATAAAAGACATATTTTATTTTTAGGATCAATATTAATATTCCGATACAAAATTAATTTGACCTTAACCTCTTAACCTCTTTGGTGGCCTACTAAATATATACAAAATTTTAAGTAACATCGCTGTTTCATAAGAAAATAAATCATGTTAAATCCATTTTTAATTAATCTCTAGAATATGCAATAGTTTATTAATTTAAAACATTTGATTATTTATTGAATACCGATTTGTCTCCGTAATGTTGTACATTTCATATATAAATAAATTATCTAAAGTAAAATACTTTTTAAGCACACTAAAAACATATTTTTTGGTCGCGGTCCTTCCGTTAATGCATAATAACCTTCATTATGACTTACTTGTAATGGCTTGTTCATTAGTTTTACTTGTAAAGGCTGTCTATATTATGATTGAAAAACTCTTATCTGGTGTATAACTTCTGATTTAAATAAATAACAAAAACCCCGATAGCAGCCAAATATTTTTTCGTGGATTTGACTTTTCTGTATGTCTTTCTAATTTATTAATCAAATTGATTTTAAATTTCCCAGAACTTTTTTCTGAAAAAATTGCAAAATCACAATAAGAATGTGTTCTTGAATATAATATGTATGTTGTATCAAATATGTCCAAAAATAAAAAATGAATTACACGGTTAATTCTGGCGTCCCCTAGGGGCATTTACAGAAAGTAATTTGTGCCTACCGTACCAGAAAAAGTGGATTGCTCTAAAAATGGATAATATATCGTCGCTGTATATATATAATTAAGCCTATGTGCCGTTTAAGTACATTCTGAGATAAACGAATGAAACTGTTTTAAAAAATAATTGCACGGACTAGATTTATAAAAAATATTTTAAATTATTACTTGGGAGACCTGCCAAATGAACGGAAATGTTTTTTTTAGTATATCTCTATTATTTATATGAAAAATTGACAAATTGATTCATCCATCTGAGAATGTATTAAACAGCACAAAGGTTTAATTATGTATACAGCGACGATATGTTGATCAATTAATAACTTACAGATAAAGTCGATATATTCACGGAAATGTACAAGGCCGCTATAGCGTAATTGATAGGAGTAGATTCGTGGTTCGTATCCCGGTAGCAACCAAATATTTTTTCGTGAATTTGTTTTTCTGTTTGTCTTTCTAATTGATTAATTTGGTTAACAAAAAACTCGTTTCATTAAAACGCCCAAATATAAATGAGTATCCAATGCCCCCCACCCCGCCTACATTAAATTATGTTATTCTGACATATGAAGGTTCTTTAGTAATTAAAAATGAGAAAAAATACATGAAAAGTACACAACCAACGACAGATTTTCCCACATTTTCTTAGTTGCAATTTCTCTACGTACCCACACTTGAATGAAATAATCCAGTATTTCTGGAGAGATGTGTGGGACTCCAGCATTAAAACAAAGATAGGAATAATCTTGGCTCCGTTCCAGGGACACCTTGGCTGAGGAGTTTACATCTCCCCGAGATGTTTTTCCTCGTGGCCTTAAAATTTCGGAGTATTTGTTTTTGGGCAGTTTTTATTTTATGATATACGAGTATGGTAGGTAACTTCATTTATTTTTTACGAAAATCACAGTTTTTTTATTACGCCTACTACTTTCACTGTAAAATTATTCACGCGATAGAGAAAAAGTGTACTCTGTTATAAAAATTGTCTACATAACATAATAAGTCATATAACTTACAGCTACAATCTAATATGTCTCGTGGAATGTTTATTATGGAATTATTATTATGCAATGTTTATTATATCCAATAATATGGAAAAAAAATTTACTACTGGAAATATTTTGTAATCTTAAGATGACTATGAATTTTATATATATATATAT